>SJYA01002473.1:553290-590454 GCA_006410615.1 Neotragus moschatus | reverse complement strand
TCTTCACTTTCTGCCATAAGGGTGGTGTCATCTGCATATCTGAGGTTATTAATATTTCTCCCGGCAATATTACTCAGCCATTAAAAATGAATCTTGTTGTTTGTGACAACACAGATGGATCTAGAGGGTATTATGCTAAGTGAAATAAGTCAGACTGAGAAAGACAAAACAGAATCTGTGTGATCTCATCTATATGTAGAACCTAAAGAGCAAAACAAAGAAAACCAAATGAAAAGAGATTCATAGATCCAGAGAACAAACGGGTATTTGCCGTTTGTTTGTAATAAGTACAGGGGATTGAGAGCTACAAACTTCCAATTATAAAATAATTAAGCCATGGGGATACAATGTACAGCATAGGGAATGTGGTCAATAATATTGTAATATCTTTGTATGGGGCTAGATGGAGGCTTATCGTGATGATCATTTCAGAATGTATACAAATGTCAAATCACTATGTAGTGCACCTGAAACTAACATGATATTGTACATCAACTATATTTCCGTTATAAATAAATAAATATAAGGACTTCCCTGGTCCGGTGGCTAAGACTCCTCTCTCACAATGCAGGAGGCCAGCGAACTATATCCCATGTGCTACAACTACAACCTTAGTGCCGCCAGATAAATAAATAAGCACTTATAAATAAATAAATATCAATACAAACTGAGAAATTGTCTGTAAGATTTAGAATCCTGACTTAAAAAAAAAAATGAAAAGATCTGGTAAAACTAAGCCCAAGTTCTTGGAAGGCAAAATTGGCCAGTGTCAAGCAGCTCTTCCCTGGAGAAGGAAATGGCAACCCACTCCAGTATTCTTGCCTGGAAAATCCCATGGACAGAGGAGCCTGGCAGGCCACTGTCCATGGGGTTGCAAGAGTCGGACATGACTTAGCAACTAAACTACTACTGCTAAGTGGCTCTGGGCCCCCTCTGTCTCTCATTGTAGCCTGGGTATCCCAGCTGGCTTCTCTAGCTTGTGTTTACTTGCCTGGCCCCTTGAGGGTTCATGACCCCTAGACCCAGAGGTCTCTAAGGCTTCAGGCCTTGACAGTCACGGTTCCCCCAGGGATGCTGGCCTTTGTCCTAAGGAGAGAGAGTGATCTGGAGCCTGCCCAGGGCTGCCCTTCCCACCTGGCCCCAGCCTCTGGAAGGACACATTCCTTTACCAACTTCTAAGCCGGTGCAGAGCAAAGCACCTTTGAGGAGACCCCCTCCACTCTCCTCAGCCCTCAAGGGCCTTGCAGCCAGAGCCAGTAACTCACAGCTGTGGTTACCCGCGCTGATTTCTGTTTTAAAAAATACTGCTGGATAAACAGTGAGGGAAATCCGAGCTGTTCCCACACCACATAAATCCCTGGTTTGCTGTCCTATCTGGTTAGCTGGTTTTTTCCCCAAATAATGGCCCGGCTGCCTTGCATCAGGGGCTGGAAAGGTGCGCCCAGGGAAGTGGGCCCGGGAGTCTCCCAGGCTGGCGCCCTGCCCGGGCCTCCCTCCTTCTCCCTTTCAGCACTTCCTGCCCAGGGGCACTCACCTTTGTCCTCACTCCTTCCACCTGCACACCCTTCCTCCTCCTGCCTCCTGTCTGCTTTGTCTCACTCCCAAGGCCTCCACAGGAGAACTTCCTGGGGGACCCTGGGCTCCTCTTGCAACCAGAAAGCCCACAGACAAAGTAAAACCTGCCCGACCACCACCCCTCCCTCTGGAAGTTCCCCTTGAGAATGTCCTGCCAGAGCCTTCTGTCAAAGTGCAGCTATCCTGGCTCAGAAAGTAAGGCCAGAGTCTTCTCCATCTTGAAGATTAGTTTTGCCTTGGATGACAGTTTCCAGGCTTCTACTTAGTGGGGCAGGCGGAGGGGAAAACAGACACCCAGTTGAGTTCGAATTTCAGATAAATAAAAAATTCCTTTTCAGCTTAAGTGTGTCCCCAGTATTATATCTGAGTGCCTGTGTGCTAGGTTGTGTCTGACTCTTTGCGACCCCATGAACTATAACCCTCCAGGCTCCTCTATCTATGGGATCTTCCAGGCAAGAAGACTGGTGTGGGGTGCCATCTCCTTCTCCAGAGGATCTTCCCGACCCAGAGATCGAACCCACATCTCCTGTGTCTCCTGCATGGGCAGGCAGATTCTTTACCACTGAGCCACCAATATTACACAGAGCACACTTAACTGGGCTCCCTGTATATTTTTTCCTGGCTGCCCTAACTGAGAGCTTGCCCTTGAGATTCACATGCTTCTAGCTCCTTCAGGCACAGAAGCTCTAGAAAGGCCAGGTTTATTGAGCACCTACTGAGTGTCTGCAGGTCGTCTATACAGTGAGCTTCTACTTTTCAGTTGAGGAGACCGAGGTCAGGTGACCTTCAGGAGCTGGAGCTCAGAATCAGGTGACTTGGTCCCTCAGAGAACTGTGTTTTCCAGTCCTCTGCCCACAATCTCGGTGCAGATAAGTGATGGCTGCACCAAAAATTTACACACAAGAGAGGAGATTCAGCTAAGAAATTGTCTCTAATATTAACAGTGTTTTCTGGGATTTAAAGCAAGACCCTGTCGTTGGGTCCTTGGCATGGAATGTCCTGCAAGCTTCCTGGGAGCATCTGTGACCGTCGTGAGGACAGTATTCTGTGGTTTACTCAACTCCAATCTGTCCATCGAATTGGTTGAGCCTCATAAAAATCCTAGAGGTCAGCAGTGACCCTGGTACCTCAAAGCCTGCCAAGAAGCAAAGGACATATACATTACAAATGAATCCCAGGACCAGCCACAAACATTCTGGTCCAAAATGATTTCCATCCTTGGAAGACAGACAGCTTGTCTGTCTCCCCTCTCAGCCCTACATGGTCTTGCTGAGGATCAGCTGTCTCATTCGACTCTTGTTCTACTACGTGAGTGAATGTTAATGGCCCTCTCCCTCTCCAGTTGCCTTTTGAAGTTGTCCTCAAGGCAAAAACCGCAGGTATTTCTGTCGTCGTCATCCAGACTTTACCACTAAACACGGTACACTAAGCTATGGCACGAGATTTCCTACTATACCTCATTCACTTCTCAGCAATCCAACTGAGAAAGAAGGGAAAGAAGAAAAAACTTATTCCCACTTTACAGATGAAGAAACTGAGGCTCAGGAATTCCCTGGTGGCCAAGTGGTTAGGACTCAGATCTTTCACTGCTGGGACCCAGGTTCAATCCCTGATCAGGGAACTAAGATCCTACCAACTGCACGGCACAGCCAAAAAAGATTAAAAAAAAAAAAAGAAGAAGAAGAAGCTCAAGTGATAAACTGAGTTACCCAAGGCCATTCAGTGGCAGAGCTAAGTGTGAACCCACACTCTCCTGATTCCCAAGGCCGTGACCTCGATGCTCTGTTATGTTACCATACAAGAAGGTATGGGGGTCAAAGGGCAGCTAGGATGTGCTGTCTTCATCCTCTATGGAGCCATAACCTGCCCCATAGTCCAGCAGAGTAAGGAAAGGGGAGATATAGTAATTCGCCCTTTATTATCAGCCAGCTCTTTTCGCAGACATCAGATCGTGGATCCCCTTAACAGCCACACGAGGTGAGTACTGTCATCTTCGCGTCAACAGCGAGAAAACTGAGGTCCAGAAAAGGGATGTGTCATGTCTGAAGCTACATAGCAGAAGAAGGACAAGGCCACACGTCAAACTCGAGCCTCTGCCTCCAGGCCCAGGTTCTCCCCTGACAGCCCTGCAGTTGCAGGCACAGGTTGCAGGTGGGGAGCCGTGGGGGATTCCCAAGGACATGCCCCCGTTCTGAGCACAATGGGGGAAATTCCAAAAGTTCCTTGGGATGGCTCAGGTGTGGCCAAGCCCACCGTCCTCCTCAGGGACCCTCCTCCTCACGCAGTCTTTTCCTCTTCCTCCTCCAACTCCCCCAACAACAACCAGAAACGGGATCCCCTCCCTTCCTGGAAACCCTGCTCCCCTTGGCCGCTCAGGGCTTTTTTCCACAAACAGCCACGTCCATCCATCTCTGTCTTGCAGCTCTCGGGGCCTTGGCGGGGACACGCTGACTTTGAGGAGGTTAAAGGTGCCTGTGTCCAGCCTTCATCTAACAAATGGGTCACCGTGAGGGGAGGACCATTGTTGTTCTTCCCTGGCCTCAGAAGAGGAGCCTGTCAGGAAGATGGAGAGGCCAGCAGGCCCCCGGCCGCGCCCCGCAGGGAGGCTGACAGACGCCGGCAGCTGTGCGGCGCCAGGGTGCCAGGGCCCTGCCTTCTCAGCGCAGAGGGCCCCCTGCGCCCCTCCCTGAGCCCCTCCTGACCTCTCAGCCCCCTCCACGACCCAGAACCCAGCCTTCCAGGGGCAAAGGGCCAGGCCCTGGGCCTCCCTGGGATGGGGTCCCTGGCCAGATGGGGAGGACAGAGCCGGAGTCCGGTTACAGCCTGCGGGCCAGACCCCGGGAAGGTCCCTCTCCCCCAGCCTCCTGTGGATTCCTTCCAGAGCCCCCACAGCCTGCAGCCCCTCAAGGGACCTCCCCAGGCTATTCTCTGTGGAATTCCCTCAGTGCCCACTCCTCAGTCCCGTTTGGAATCATCCAGGTAAAGGAAAACTAGATGGACTAGGAAGAGAGCCACTTTTATCCATTACCTCCTTCGCACTTTGCATAAATGATTTCATTTTGAATTCTCCAGCATTCTGAGGCAGTGGGGCCAGACTGCCTGGGTTTGAATCCTGGATCCTCTGCTTCCCAGCGGTGTGACCTGGTGCAGGTTATACTGTCTGTCTGTGCTCCCTCCTATAAAAGATGGAGAAGATGCGAACCCAGTGGGCTTTTGTAGCATCCACTGGGGAACCTGGTTGAGGCACTAAGATCAGTGGCTGAGCAGAAGCTGTAAGGACCATCCCAGGTTAGGGGAAATGGAAGCTCAGAGAGATGAAGTGACTTGTCCTGGGGCACACAGCTGGGAAGTGGCAGATTCCGGATTTGAACTTTGAACTGTCTAACCCCAAAGTCTGTGCTCCTTCCTCAGCATCAAAGTGCTCCAGACTGGACAGCCGGCCACCTGAGGGCAATGCCTGCTTCTGCCATTTCTTAGTTGTATGATTCCGAGCAGCTCACATAATCTTTCTGAGCCTCTATTTCTTCATGTGTATAAATGTAGAGTGTAATTCTTTCTTTATCCAAAATAGGAGGGTTGTAAGGTTCAGAGGAGAGATGTACACTCAGTGGGCAAGTCACGGACAAAGCAGAGAGGGGAGGCTGGTTTGTGGCTTTGGTCCCATCTCCTCCACCAGCCTGCAACACCCTGGCTGCCGGTTCTGGAAGATGAGATGCCTCTTTAATTGACATCATGTGTGCTTCCTCCAGGCCTCAGAGCTGAGACCCATGGCCCCTCCTTGGGGAACCTTGGGCATCTTTGGAACCAGCCAGCATATACACTGTTCTTACCGTCCATTCCCATTTCAGCCCCAATCCTGATGCACTAGACTATGTGAATAATTCAGTGGGCAAGGAGCTCTGACCCTATATGCTTGGAATGTCATTCTCCAAGAATTTATATTAGCCCTCCAGAGAGACCAGCAGGCCATGGAGACTGAGTAGACTGACTGGCCAGTTGAAATGGCAATGGATCCTCCTGTGATGGGCACCAGCCTGTAAGACTGAGAAAGTGAACGTCGCTCAGTTGTGTCTGTCTCTTTGTGACCCCATGGACTGTAGCCCACCAGGCTCCTCTCTTCATGGAGTTCTCCAGACAAGAAAACTGGAGTGAGTTGCCATTTCCTTCTCCAGGGTATCTTCCCAACCCAGGGATTGAACCCTGGTCTCCTGCATTCATTGCAAGCAGATCCTTTACCCTCTGAGCTACCAGGGAAG
Organism: Neotragus moschatus; assembly: GCA_006410615.1. NCBI lineage: Eukaryota > Metazoa > Chordata > Mammalia > Artiodactyla > Bovidae > Neotragus > Neotragus moschatus. The sequence goes on along the minus strand of SJYA01002473.1, from coordinate 584,623 downwards.
CTCTTAGACCATGAGATTGTTTGTCAAAGAGAACTCTTTGGGGACTTCCCTGGTGGTCCAGTGGCTAAGACTCCACACTCCCAATGCAGGGGGTCCGGGGTTCAATCCCTGGTCAAGGAACTAGATACCATGTGCTGCAATAAAAATCGAAGATCCCCCATGCCGCAGCTAAGATTCAGTGCAGCCAAGTAAATAAATATTTTTAAAAAGAGAGAGAGAGAAATCTTTGGGGAACAAGAAGCTCCTGATTCCTATTTCCATGCACAAATTCCATGGAAAACTTGGCCCCTGGGGGTGGGGAAGACAGCAGGGGGGTGAAGGTTACAAGGCCAGAGAGCAGGTGGGGGAAGCCAGGAGAAACTTCAAGGAACCTACCTAAGTGTCTTTCCTTTGCCTTGGAGAAAAATGACTTGAAACCCCACTAGACAAGAGTGTGGCTAATTGGCATGTAAGTTGGGGGTTAAAGAGCGGAAGGAAGAATCTGATTGTTTTTTTAAGTTACTGAGAAAGTGAGAATGTCACTGTGGGCCGAGAGAAATAATTTTTTTTCTGGAGTGTGTCTCTCTTTCTACTACAGACCGTAGTGGGCCACTGAGACTTGCAAAAAAAGATTGCTTTTAATCCACCTTCCTTTTTGCAAGCATCAGTAGAAGGGCCTTTAAATCAAATGCAATCAGCAAACTTGTCTCTTGCACTTATTCCCTGCTTCACTCCCTGGAATTTGGCACTTGATGGTTTCTGGATCTGACTTAAGGCTTTTTTCAAATCCAAGACTTGGGGAATTTTGTTAACAGTGCAATAAAATAACTTCATAGTGTTATAGGAGGCACATTAAAGAAAGTGTGTGTGTGCTGCTCTCTTTCCTTAAAAAAAAAAAAATACAGACAATGTTTCTTTAAAAGACTCCATCTGCAAATCCCATTAGATGTGCATATAAGGTTTCTGATGATTAATAGTTGCCTGCTCGGGTTTTGGTTGGAGGGGATCGTGTGTGTGCTGGTTAACCCCTCCCTCTCCTCTCTCACATTTCACTTCAGAAATTTGTCACTCTCTCCCCACCGCAGGATTTAAAAGTGTGTCTCAGCAGCCCTGGACCAGCTCTTTGCAGGCATTTGCTGCGGGCTCCAGGACAAGCCCTCGTCAGCCGGTGCGTCTGGGCTGGGACAGTGAAAATGTTTAGTGTCAACGGCGACAAATACACGTATAGGGGACCCCACTAGGCAGGCTGGTGGGTCAGCGGGAACAGGAAGCCAGGAGCCAAATCCAACATAGGTGCGGGCACACGTGTGTGTGGCCACCCACACGTGTGCGTACTCTGAGGAGCAACTTTCGTTTTGGTTTTTGTTTTGGTTCCTGGGGCAAATTTTCTATTGAACACTTTTGCCCTCCTGTTTATTAAAAAAAAAAAAAAATTTTTTTTTTGGTTGCATTTTTAACAATTTGAATATAAAAAGTGTAAGAATCCAACCTTTGAAAGGATTGAGGCGGGCAGCAGACGCAGATGGATCCAGCGGCCAGCAGCTGCATGAGGGGTCCCCACCCCCCGGCCCCTGCCTGGGGCTGCCTTCGAAACCCCCACTCGGAAGGCACTGGAGCCTCAGGGCTCCCCCACTACCCGCCAACCCCATTCTCCTTCCACCAGAAACCAGACTTCCCAGCGACAGCGACAGCTGCATACCCCGACTTCTCAGCCTCATGCCTGGCAGCCACCCCACACTGCCTGCCCCGGGAGGAGCGAGGCTTCACTGACCAGCACCCTGCCTTCCCGCAGCCCCCCGACTGGCACTTCCCTGTCTCGGAGGCCCGGCGTAGGCTCAACCCAGGCCCCGCGGGGGGCTCCAAGGAGATAGGGGCCAACAGCCCAGGCCTGGTGGACACCACGGGAGGCCCAGGCGAGGACTATGAGGTCCTTGGGAGCACTGCCAACGAGACGGAGAAGAAGTCAACCAGACGGAAAAAGGAGAATTCAGGTAGGTGACTGAGGACCAGCTGAGTGTTCCTTTACTGTGTGACTTTGAGGAAGTTGCTTGCCCTCTCTGAGCAGAGGTAGCCTGATGTGAATGGGGGATAATATGATCTAATCTCCCCAAAGGCCAGAGACTTAAACGTTACCTTTGGGGGTACTTCTGCTCAGAATTCTAGGATTCTCTGGTGATGGGGGCTATGTCTGTGTCCTCACCTCTTCTGGGTTCCAAGAAGGATGTGCTGGAAAGAGAATGAAACAGGATCCACAAAGATTTGAAGGGCAGGTGGGATGGAGCCTCCGGGTACAGGTTGGCAAAGGCTGAAGGGGGCTTTTCTGAACTGGACTGAGTCTGGGTCACAGTTCTCCCCAGTATGCCCCAGGAAGTTCCAAATAGCTCCGAGAGCCCCAGGGCTTACTCCCCAGGAGAGTTAGCTTACTCCCCAAGGCTCTGAGGGCTAGGACCAAGGCTGGGACCCTGGGCAATCAAACAGAAGCAGGACTCTGTGTCTCTGGAAGTCTAGAGGCAGCAAAGCAGACATAGGGCAGGGATGCGAGAGGCAAACGCTAAGGTTTGGGGCAGACTGCCCATGAGGAATGCGCTGCCCTGCTGGGCTGTGTGTACAGGCCGAGAGGCAGCACAGCCTGCTAAGGTCTGGGTGATCTCCCAAAGGCCACTCCTCAGAGGAGCCCTTCTGAGGAGTCCCTGATCTTGGGGAGAGTCAGAGAGGCCGGCAGCAGGGGGTAAGCTCTGGTGGAGTATCAGAGGCCAGAGGATGGAGCTGACCTGCTTGTTCATACCCCATTAATGTCCATCTGCTCCTGGTGGTGGGGACTGTTGTTTCCTCATCTCCCCATGGGACCTCCCAGCTTCTCTCACCACCCATTCACCTTTTGTCTCGTTCCCCGTCTCTATCTCGACCAGAACAAGACAGTGCCCTTGCCTCCTGCACCCACTGCCCGACTATGTCCTCCTAACGGCTGCCCTCAGGGTACATCTATCTGTCTGAACCTACAGAAGAGTTTTCATGGGGCTAATGCGGAGTAGGCAGCAAATGAGAAGACCAGCCAAAGAGAACACTCTCTGCTGTAGTTTACAAAGTGCTTTCAAAGTAGCCCAGATTTCCCGGGCATATTCTGTTTGCCGAGTTTTGACAGAAGCCCTGGGGCTGCAGGGATGAATAAGGTGTTCTCACCCCCAGACAGCTCAGACTGAGAGGGAGGGGAGGCCAGCAGATGCCACGGGCAGAGGATGTGCTATGACTGAGGGGGTTCAAGGTGCTGTAAGAAACATATGATAGTTCTGAGTCACACAGGTTCAAGTTTGGTCCACCAGGTCTTATCAGTGCCTCGATTCTTTACGCATGGAAGAGACTGAAAAGCTTGAGAGGCGTTCTGCTAACATGGCGTTAAAAGAGAGTGACCTACTTATCCCAATGTACCCAGCACTTTCCTGGTTTTAGCATTGGAAGTCCAGTGTCCCCAGGACAGTTGGTCACCCTAGAAGAAAGCTCAAACCTCAGACTTCAGACCCCAAATCCCATACCCTTCAGTAGATCTCAAACACAATCCTCATTTTGAAATATCTGGTCTCCATGCTTGAAGAAGTCTCTCAGTGTGCTCACAGTGGATGATAAAAACCACAGTTCCTGGTCGTCCAGTGGTTAAGACCCTGTGCTTCCCCTGCAGGGGGCAAGGGTTCGATACCTGGTCAGGGAACTAAGATCCCGGGTGCCATGCTTCAAGACCAATAAATAAAATAATTAATTTCTTTGAGTTAAAAGCAAAGCAAAACAAAACATAGCCCTCTTGGATGCTATGAATAGAAGGGCTCTTTAAATCCTCAGCCAGTTAAACCCTGAACTGTTCCTAGGCCTGGCTGGAAATTTGCTGAGAATGGGACACTTTCTGCTTCTCCTCTCCAAGGAACTCTCAGCTCCTTGGCTCTGCGCATAGTCGAAGTGTTCACCCCTCTACAGCACCTGCCACTGTAACTCCTCAATCTCTGCCCAGACCCACCTCAGCTGCATCCAGCCACTTTCCAGGGAGCTGTGAGCCAAGGGTACTGGGAAGGCATGGACAAAGCCAAGGGCCAGGCTTAGATAAGGTCATTCCATGTTTCAGCTGGACCTGAATGCACCATCTTTCCTTTTGATGAGTGGCCCGTGGACGGTGCTTCTCACATGCCAAGCAGCTGGCCACCCCAGGGCACCCTCCTCATAGGGTCAATTTCTGGTCAGGAGAGGTTCCCACCCAGGAGGGCCCCTGAGCTCTCCCTCAAGGTCCTCTCAGAAGCAGCGCTGGCAGCAGCAGTCACACAGGGCAGGGCACAGCTAGCTGACTCTCATTCATTCTCTGGGGTTCCAGACACTCTCTGGTCAACATGGAAATCTTTATCCCCCAGTGGCTTGCATCGTCCTTCGGGATTTAATTAAAGAGGCAGGAAAGATCAGCTTTGTAAGAACCTAAAGCAAAGGGAACGCGATGGGCAGGGCTCACAACTAACTCCAGGAGTCTGGAATTCAGATCACAAGAGACATCCACAAAGAATCACCACCCTGGGACTTCCCTGGTGGTCCAGGGGCTAAGACTGCACACTCTCAATGCAAGGGACTAGGGTTCGCTCTCTGGTCAGGGAACTGGATCCTGCATGTCCCAACTAAGATCTGGCACAGCCAGAATAAATAGTGAGAAACAAAACAAAGAACCCCTACCCACCCTATCAATCCCGATCCACTGGTTGGACTGCCTATTTTAAACTCTGATATCCTGTTCATCACGGACTTTTTGTAAGAATTTTGATTTTTTTAAACATTGCGTTAAAATATTTTCTCTTCATTACTGTGGATTTTGGCACCCCTTGCATGTTGTATTCAATGTGAGTGTCTCATCCCAGCCCTTGCTAGGCCAGCTCTGGAAGGTTAACCAACACTGATCAGAAGTGCGTTTTCCGTCATGCTTCACAATCAGGCAGACAGGTTGCAGGCTGGCACTGCCGCTTCCCACTGCTTGATGCTGGGAAAGTCCTTAACTTCTCGGAGCCTCTGTCTCCACGGCTGTAAAATGGGGCTATAACAGTTTCACCCTCCACATAGAGTCCCTGTGAAGGTTAAACGCTGTGATCCGTGAGATGAACCTTGTGCCTGGCACATGAGTTTGATAAATAGTGGTTGTGAATGGTATCAGGCCCGTCTTTACAGAACTAGTCTCCAAAACATAGAATCTGACAAATAGCCCTTTGTTTTGGGGGACAGTGAAATCGAACATTTCAAACATGCTGTCTCAGAGATTCCTGAGCCTGGGGTATAAAATGTGGGAATTTCTCAAAGTCATTGTTTGTCCTGAAATCCAGTTGCCATCAATTAGGAGCCTGAAGCTCAGAGAGCCAGCAGAGAAGCTGGGGGAGGGAGGGAGTCATGCCTGGTAAATGTGTCCCAAGCTGGCTGGCCTGGCCAGGAAGGGTCCGGTAACAGAAAGTTACTGAAAGTTCGTCTCGAAAGGAACGTTCTCTGCTCCCTGGGCTCCTTCAAAGCTCTGCCAATCCCACTTGCTTTCCCATCACTTGCCATCACTGGAAGTGGAGCTGATTCGCTCAAGGAAATGGTCAGGAAAGAGGAGCTCTCTGGACCCCACTCGGAAACGTTGGTTCACAGCACAAAGCTGATTTAGGAGTTGGCTGTGATGTTAATTTGCCCTAACCACTCCCACTCTGGGGGGCCAGGGAGCGTTCAAGGCCCCTGCTGGCAAGGTCAGCTGCCACTCCTGTTTGCCCCCCAATCTGTCATGGCTACCATGGTCATCTTTAATTTATGGGAATGAAGGATTTCACGGTGATTTCCTGACGGGGTTCAAGGGAAGGTCGTGTGTGATCAGCCTGGCGGCAACAGGTGAATCTGATCGGCTGCCTGGGAGGGCCTCCGTGCCTGGGATCCCCGCTGCTGGCTGATGCTCTCACATAGTCATTCCATCTTCTTCAAACTTGCTTTGTCCTCCACCCCATACTCCTGAGGCTCTGACATGTGTGCCTCCCAGGGCTCCTCCTTCTGTTTTCTCCCCTGTAAGATCTGATGTCCACCTGCCGTGCCCGTGCCCAGCTATGCACACTCTCAATTTCCCCTGAGGTTGAAAAACCCTCCACAAAGTAGCCTCTTTCCCACCTGATTTCCCTCTACAGCCCACCCCTCCCACTTCTGCCTCCACTCAACAAGCCACCAAGCCAATTTATTTGCCTCGAAAAGGCACCCTGCTTTTTCTCCCCACCACCCCGATTTGTTCAGTGCTCCCCCTTGCTTCAAACACCCTTCTCTTCCCACACCCTTCTGCCTTATTTTAACATCCAGCTTGAAAGCCACCTACTCCAAGGATCCTTCACTCCTTCCATCCTTCCTTCATGATTCCACTTGTACATGGGATCATTTCAGTGAAAGTTACAGTTTAGAAGTTTCAAATGACAGTCTCACTAGAACTTGCAGCTGATTTTATAAATACAGTTTGCAACTTCATAAAGGAGCTCTCCTGAGGTTTCTTACCATCAAACATCTAATATTTGAAATCTGTTTTTTCTTTAATATGATCAAAAACACATCATGTAAGCTTGACCATCATAACCACTTTTAAGTGTGTGGTTCAGTACCATTAACTATATATATATATACATAATTGTGCAACAGATCTCTGGAACTTTTTCATCTTATACAATGAAATTCTACATCCATTGAAAAACAGTTCCTTTTACCCTCTTCCCTGCACCACCCCTCCCCCTAGGCCCTGGCAACCAGCATTCTACTTTCTGTTTCTAAGAATTTGATTACTTTCAGTTCAGGTCAGTTCAGTTGCTCAGTCGTGTCCGACTCTTTTCGATCCCATGAATTGCAGCACGCCAGGCCTCCCTGTCCATCACCAACTCCCGGAGTTCACTCAAACTCACATCTATCGAGTCAGTGATGCCATCCAGCCATCTCATTCTCTGTCATCCCCTTCTCCTCCTGCCTCCATCCCTCCCAGCATCAGAGTCTTTTCCAATGAGTCAACTCTTTGCATGAGGTGGCCAAAGTACTGGAGTTTCAGCTTTTTACCTCATATATGTGGAATCAAGCAGTATCTGTCTTTTCATGATTTAGTTTACTTAGCCCAACGTCCTCAAGCCTTATCTGTGTTGTAGCATATGACAAATTTCTTTATTTTTTTAAGGCTGAATGATATTCTGCTGTGTGTATATGCACATTTTCTTTATTCATCCATCTGTAACGGCCACTTGGTTTGTTTCCACCTCTTGATTATTATGAATGATTCTGCAGTGGACGTGGATGTGCACATCTCTTTAAGATCCTGCTGTGACTTCTTTTGGATATATACTGAGAAGTAGAACTGTTGGATCGTATGGTAACTATTTTAATCTTTTGAGGAACCACTATACTGTTTTCCCTATGGAATGCTTTTGTTGACCGTACTTTTGGGGTCATATCCAAGAAATCATTGCCAAATCCACTCTCTCCACGTTTTCTTCTAGGAGTTTTCTCGTTTTAGGTCTTGCAGTTTTAGGCCCTTAATGTATTTTTGAGTTAATTTTTATGTGTGGTGTACAGAAAAGATCCAACTTTATCCTTTAGCTTGTGGAGATCCTGTTTTCCCAGCACTGTTTGTTTAGGATGGTTCCTTCCCCATTGTGTAGCCTTGGCACCTTTGTTGAAGAGCATTTGATCATTTACGTGAAGGCTGACTTCTGGGCTCTCTGTTCTGTTCCATTGATGTATGTGTCTCCTTTTATGCCGGTATCACATTGTTTTGATTGCTGTCGCTTTGTAATGTGTTTTAAAATCAGGAAGCAGGAAGCCTCCAGCTTTGTTTTTCTTTCTCAAGATTGTTTGGGCTCCTCAGGGTTCTTTGAGATTTCCTATGAATTTTAGGATGATTTTTTTCTATTTTTGCAAAAAAAAAAAAAAAATGCCACTGGGATTTTTGTAGGGATTGCATTGAGTTTGTAGATCACTTTTTGTAGTATGGACATTTTAACAATATTGCCTTTCAAAATCCATGAACACAGGATGTCTTTCTTTTCATTTGTGTCTTTAATTTCTTTTAGCAATGTTTTGTAATTTTCATTGTACAAGTCTTTTGCCTCCTTAGTTAAGTTTGTTCCTAAGTATTTTGTTCTTTTTGATGGTATTGTGAATGGGATTATTTTCTTAATTTCCCTTTTGAATTGTTTACTGTTCATGTATAGAAACACAACTGAGTTGTGCATGTTGATTCTGTGTCCTGCAACCTTGCTGAATGTGTTACTTCTAAAAGGCTTTTGTGGAATCTTTGGGGTTTTCCACATACGAGATTGTACTATCTACAAAGAGAGATCATTTTACTTCTTTCTTTCTGACTTAGATGCCTCTTAACTTCTTTTTCTTGTCTGATTGCTCTGGCTAGGACTTCCAGCATTATATCAAATGGAAATAGTAAGAATGGGCATCCTTGCCTAGTTCCTGATGTTAGAGAAAACTATTTTAGTTTTTCACCACTGAGTATGATATTAGCTACAGGCTTTTCATATATGGCCTTTATTATGTTGAGGTAATTTCCTTCCCTTCCTGGTTTGTTGAGTGTCCAAGAATCCTTTGGTGACCTCTCTCTCCACACACGTGGAGCATGTCCTGTTGACAACTCTATTTTAGCATGAAACCACAGCTGGCTTATATCCAGAGTTATAGATGCATAAGCGGCCTTTTTCCTTAAAATGGAAGTGTCTAGATGGCTGGGATGCTATTCGATTCACCTGTGGAGTGTCACTAGCACCTACTGTAGCATTTGTACACAGAAGCTGTGTGTCTGGCCAATAGCCTCTACTGTAATCTGGCATTCACTCATTCATTTTCTCACTTTCTGAGAGTGGCTCCACCGCCTGGCATGGGGTTTTCACCATGTGTGCCGTGCTTCTGTAAAATGCATCAGGACTTTTATAGTCTCACTCATGAAAAAGTGTGCAGAGAGCCAGACTTCGATCATAAAACCAGTGCAGGGTCAGGGTGAGTGCTGGGGTCACAAAGATGTGTAAACATCCACATGCAGGCTGGGCTGACTCACAGGAATCCCCTACAGGGCACTGGGGTTGGGTCCAGCAAGGGGAGCTGCTATGGCTGAGCAGTAAAGGGGACCCACCATGGTCAGGCACTTAGGGGGGCTCCTGACTGGGCAGTTAAAGGGCCCAACTGCCACGTGAACAAGTGGCTGTGCTCACCAGTCTAGAGGAAAGCACACCTTTTTCTAATTTGCAGAGAGGTCCCTATGGTCTTACATCAGCTATGTACCCATCATGGCTTGTTCCCTCTCTCTCCTCAGTGGTAAGCACAACTGTAGGGAGTTAGGTGGGGGGCATCTTGGCTCACTTGGGTATAACAAATACCATAGACTGGGTAGCTTAAATAACAGAAATTTGTTTTCCCACAGTTCTGGAAACTGGAAGTCAAAGATCAAGACGTTGGCAGGTTTGGCTTCTCTCTTTGGCTGGCAAATGGCCTCCTTCTTGTCATGTCCTCACTTGGTCATTCTCCGTGTCCTCATCTCTTCTTATGAAGACACAAGTCAGATTGGATTAGGGCTCACACTAACAGCCTTCCTGGAGAAGGGAATGGCTATCCACTCCAGTATTCTGGCCTGGAGAACCCCATGAACTGTATAGAACATGGGGTCGCAAAGAGTCAGACACGACTGAGTGAAAGTATTTAAAGTACTATGTACTTAAAGTACAGAAAGTACCTCTGTGAAAGTACTTAACAGCCTCATTTTAACTTCATCCCCTCTTGAAAGACCCTATCTCAAAACAGTCGCATTCGGAGGTACTGAGTGTTAGAATGTCANACTCCAGTATTCTGGCCTGGAGAACCCCATGAACTGTATAGAACATGGGGTCGCAAAGAGTCGGACACGACTGAGTGAAAGTATTTAAAGTACTATGTACTTAAAATACAGAAAGTACCTCTGTGAAAGTACTTAACAGCCTCATTTTAACTTCATCCCCTCTTGAAAGACCCTATCTCAAAACAGTCGCATTCGGAGGTACTGAGTGTTAGAATGTCAACATATAAATTGATAGAGGGGACATAATTCAGCCCATAAACAGAGGAAATGGGGACAAGATTCTAGCATAGGCACAAATGCACCAGTTATAAATCCCTTTCAGAGCTTCCCTAGCCCGGGGTCCAGGGTCTGTTGGCCACTAGAGCTTTTCCATTCCTATAGGGTGTTGCTTCTGGCCACAAGGAGATCCTGCGTTCTTTTTTAAAGTTTTTTTTTTTTTTTTCTGATGTGGACCTATATTTAAACTCTTTATTAAATTTGTTACAATATTGCTTTTGATTTATGTTTTGGTCTTTTGATCACAAGGCATGGGTGACCCTAGTGCCCCGACCAGGGATCAAACCTCCATCTCTTGCATTGGAAGCTGAAATGTTAACTACTAGACCACCAGGGAAGTCCCAATCCTGGCATTCTTATCTTTTCCCCACAAACAGAGAAGAAAAAGTGGAGACTGTTTTAGGAATGAATCCCTAGAGAAGCAGGGTGTTTGACAGACAAAGAAGGAAAGGACGTGATAACAGAATAAATGGACAATCTCAGTAAGTGTCACCTGGGTCATGAGCATGACTCTTGAGTATCACAAGTGTGATTGCAAATCCATACCCACCTCTGCGGGGCAAGACTTGAGGCCCCTGGAGACCCCTAGAGCCAGCTTCCTCAGTGCCCACTCTGCCCACTGAATCAGGCTGCCCTGCTCTCCTAGCTCCCACCCCCACTCTAGCCTTTTCTATTTCATGTTTTCCCATCTTCTTTGAATTCAATGATGAAGGAACCGTGTGAGCAGTGGGGCTTGGGTCCTAAAGCCTACACTTCCTTTGGTGACAGCTGAGGGTGACATCTGGAACTTACAAACACAAAGCCCAGTGCTGCCTGCGCCTTCCCCAGTCATCTCAGAAGCTCACTGCAGCTCCTACCTCTCATTTCCACTGCCCCTCCCCACTCCAATTCTCTGCTGCAAACTTCCATGGTCCCCACACCCCAACTCCTCACTCACTCCATTCCACTTTCCCTCCTCAGAGCCCACCATCACAGCCTGCCCCACCACCACCACCTGGGACTCTCAGCAAACATGACTCTAGCCCTAGGCATTCCCATCCCAGAGAACATAACCTAAACTCCCCGGCCCACTGCTGGGCTCCTCAAAGAAGCTGGGAGCCCTACCATGTCTCCTCAGGCCCCCATGGGAGGGGAAAAGGGTCTAGACATTGAGGTGGGGCGGGGCCCAGAGAGAGAGGCTGGCCAGTCCTAGGAAGCCAGAGAGGTCAGCATGCAAAGGCATCTGGGGAATGGTTCCATCCAGGTCTTGTCTATTTTGAGGGCTTTGACTCCTCCCTCTGAAGCTGAAAGTATCAAAACTAATGAGCAGGGGATTTCCCTGGTGGTCCAGTGGTTAAGACTCCATGATTCCAATGCAGGGGGTGTGGACTCAATCCCTGGTCAGGGAACTAAGATCCCACATGCTGCACAGTGTGGTCAAATTTTTAAAAATAAAAAAACACAGCTAATGAGCACATTAAAGGTAGCCCAGGAAACTATAGGCTCCATTTTCAGAGGATTTGCCAAGGTCTCACCTAGGGAAGTCCCTGGGAGGCCGACCTGGACACAGATTCAGACTGCCATCCTTGGAGTAACCACATCTCCATACTCATTGTCCCTGCAGCCCAGGGTGACCTAGCCTGGTGGGTCCCGGGGGACTTTGGGCAAGCCATTTAATCTCTGGGTCTCAATTTCCTCATTTGTTCTATGGTCTAATGTGTACCTTACCTACCTCACAGAATAATTCAGAGGATCTAATAGGAAGCAACCTAATAGCAAGGAAATAGCTTCCTCTCAAGGAAATCTAGGTTCTCAGCCCACTTCTGCCACGAACTTGCTGTATGTCTTTAGGCAAGTTCCTTACCTTAACCTGTAAGGTAAAAAGGCCACATCAGATCATCTCTAAGTCCCCTTCTAGGTCTGCTATTCTATGATTCTGTAGTACAGAGGAAAGCCCAACAGAAGTTTATCTCTGGGGGAAAGAAACCCATTGTCAACTGTCAACTGCAATGTGCTATTTGAACATGGGGCATGTGACCATCTATTTGGTCTCGGATAGAAATTTATGTTAAATGGCTGTGAGAGCTGGGGAGTAGGAATACAGGACTCCATAAAAGGCACATTCCCCAAGGTCTGTCTGAGCCTCCCTCTAGTCCTGATAAAGTTGTCTGCTGACTATAAGAAGGCCTGCCAAACGTGACAGCTATTTATGAAATAATTTACCTTGGATGGTGTAAAAGCTCATAGTGGAAACCGCAATATCACACACACACATCCTGTTTGCATTTCTCTGGGCACTCTGGACCATTCCATCATGGCCTTGCTCCCTCTGAGGGTGTGCAGAAGATGGGGTGGGGTCACGTGGCTCCTCCACAGACACAGAGGCAGCCTGCTAAACGCCAGCCTCCTCCCTCTGCTGCCATGGAAGAGGCACCCTTTGGCCCTGAGGAAGAATCAGGACCAGGAGCACTGATGTGGATCCTCACGCAGATCAATTCTAGTTACTGTGCCTGGAAGCAATAGTGACACAGATTCGAGCACAGATATGCAAAAGTACTGAGAGGAGGGAAAACAGTTACAAGGCCAGACGTTGGAAAGGCGTCCTGTTTGCCCAGTTCTTGAGACGTGGTGCCCCGAGAAGCAGCGTGTTTTACCTCTGCCTGTGCTACCTCTCCAGCATCATCCCCAGTAGAACCTCTTCCGGTGGTTCTTTCAAAGGAGTCTCAGCTGAAGGCCACGCACTGTGCTGTGTTAACACACGTTTCCCATCTCATTTTACCTTCAAAGCAGCCTTTTGATCACAGCAGCTGCGATAGCTAACTTGATATTCTTCTGGCCCTTTTGTCATTTCTAACATTTCTAAAGGGTTCTTAACGCCTGTGGGAAGCTGATGAGGGACAAAGGTCCTCCTGGTGCCACCCTGGTTAGCCAAATGTTGCCTTGAGGTTCATATACGGGTTCAGACACTGGGGTTCCCAGCTTATCCTGAGGCCCCAGTGCCCAAATCAGGATAATAAGAGATGAGAGAGGAGAGTGGATAGGGAGGGGTTTCCCTGGTTGTTGCCCCCCACCCCACCCCGCACAACCAGTCCAAGACCAGCTACAAAGGGCTGGTCTCCCGATTTCCCCTCTTCTCTCTAGGAAGGATGATGTGCAGGACTCTGTATGTGTGTGTAGGATGGGTATAACTGGGGGAGAGGTGTCCATAGGGCACCTATGCACACCTAAGCAAGCCTGGGAGGAGAGGGTGGGGTGTGAGCATCAACCCAGGACAAGGCTGCTGGGAGCCCTGGAGGGAGAGATGCATAGAGCTGCCCCCAGCCAGCCTGACACCAGGGCTGCTGATGGCCACGGCTCTGATCAGCTGGATTGGATTCAGATCTCAGTTCCGCTGCCCCAAAGCTGCCCGGCCAAGTTCCTGGGCCTCTCTGAGGTTGCTTCTGCCTCTGTATACTGAGAAGGATTTAGCAAATATTTAGCAAGTACCTCCTATGTGCCGGGTTCAGTAGCAAGTGAGAAAAGCAGTTACATCCCTGGGGAGAGAGAGCTATGAATCAAATTATCACACAAATCCACAGGACAAAGATAAAGGGATAATAATACTGCCTACTCCTTCCAGTATTATGTGGGGACGATTAAAGCCGTGACTGCATCTTAGCACAGGGAAGACTTCAAGAAGTGACAGCCGCTATTACCCCAGGCCCTCAGATGGCATCTCAAGGAACTGAAGAATCAGCGCTTTGAAGTTTTAAAAGCATCTTCCACCTGCAGCAGCTTGTCCAGGCTTCCCAGTAACGCTGGGAGGTAGATCTCTGGATGAGGAGGCTGAAGCCCAAGGAGTTTAAACGACTTCCTGAGAGGCTCCAGCAAGAAGATCGAGGAAGCAAGTCCTCTGGGTTTGACACACCCGCTGCTGTGAAAGGAAGGGACTGGGAAACACTGAGCCCCCGGCCAGGACTGGATGGGAACCGCGCCAGGCTTCTCGGCCTCGCTCCGCCTCCGCGGCGTGACCGTGACCGCCCCTCTCTCCCTGGGCCGCGACGGCCAAGGCTAAGGACTCCTGGGGGACCCCGGCCGGGCGGCGCGTCCTTCCCCTCCAGCCCCCGCTCCGCTTCCGGAGAGGTCCGGGCAGGCAGCCCGGCCGGAGAACTCGCCCCCTTCCTTCCCAGCCCCCGGGCGCGGGTGGGCGGCCCACCTGGACCCGGCGCGAACAGCCGGGCATCGGGGCTGCGGGGACCCCCGGGGGCGGCCCTCCTCCGCCTTCTCCGCTTCCCCCGACGCCCGGCCGGGGCGGGAGGCGCCCCCATCTCTGTCCCGCGCGCCTCCTCGCTCCTGAGCCACCTCTCCCCGCCCTTCTCCCGGGCTCCCGGCGGGGGACTCTCCGACTGAAATACAAGGGACTGCGTGGAAAGAGCTAGAAAGAACCGGCAGGCTGAAGTTCACAACGGAACGCGGAGTGGACGAGGGGGCTCTGTATCCCGACCCCGCTTGGCAATCTGGCGGTTTGGCCAGCTTCCCAGTCTGTAAAACAAGGACAGTGAGTTGAAAGACTTCTTATTTTTAGAGCCCTGAGTAAAACGTGCTTCCTGGAGCCCTTTCCCGGCCACGTGGCACGCGTTGGTAGTTCATTGTGTGGGCGTGTCGGTCTCCTTCCTTTATGCCTCTTCGCCCACCACCTTCTCTTACCCTGCTCCGGGAGGTCACGATACAGTCCCTTCTATGTATACAGCACTTAACAGTTTGTAAAGCCCTCCTACATGTATTTCATTAGAACAGTGTGTGAGTCAAACTGCCTGAGTGGATTCCAGCCCCTCCACTCACTGGCCAAGAGAACAATTTACTTCAGTTCTCTGTGCTTAGTTTTCTGGTCTGTAAAATGGGTTTCGTCCTAGAACTCACCTGACTGAATTACTGTGAGGATTAAGTGGCTGATACACCTAAAGTGCTTGGGTCCCTGTACCCCTGTTAGCAGCTGCAATTGAGCCCCTGCTATGTCTAACTCAGAGCCTGCTTCATAAATGAACTTTCCAGACTGGGTCTTTCCTGGTGTCAAAGGTAGGGGCTAAGCGTAGCCAGGTCTTGGAAGCCAGGAAGCAACTTAAAGCAGCGCTTCTCAATTTACACGTGCACACAACTCCTAAGGTTAGTAATAGTGTTAGTCGCTCAGTCGTGTCCTGGATTCTTTGCAACCTCATGAACTGTAGCCTGCCAGGCCACTTCTGTCCATGGCATTCTCCAGGCAAGAATACTGGAGTGGGTTGCCATGACCTTCTCCAGGGTATCTTCCCCATCCAGGGATTGAACCTGGGTCTCCGGCATTGCAGGCAGTCTTTACCATCTGAGCCACAAGGGAAGCCCTAACTCCTAAGGGGATCGCGCTAAAATGCAGATTCTGATTCAGGAGATCTGAGGATGGGGGGTGGGCAGCAGGAGATCTTGCAAGTCTGGTCAGCGCCCAGGCTCTGCTGCTACTGCCACCACATCATCCTTTGAGAAGCCAGGTCTTAGAGCAGTGGTTTGTAACCCTGACTGCGTGTCTGAATCATCAGAAGCCTTGTTAAAACAGATCACTGGGTCCCACTGCCAGAGTTTTTCATTCAGCATGTGTGTGTGTGGTGATGCCCAACGATTTGCATTCGTAATGAGTTCCTAGATGGGGCTGATCCCCCCGAGGACAGAGAACCTCAGTTTTAAAGCATCTTGCCCACAAGCTCACAGCCACTACCNTTTTTTTTTTTTTTTGGCCATGCCCACAGCGTGCAGAATGCTGGATCTTAGTTCCCTGACCAGGGATTGAACCCATGCCCCCTGTAGTGGAAGCATGGAGTCCTAATCACTGAACTGCCAGAGAAGTCCTTCTCCTGGGAAGTCTTGCAAAGGCTCTGGCCCCACCATCCTCTCTCACCAGCCCACTCTCCCTTCATTCTGTCTTCCCTTGACACTGCCCACAAGGACCCACTTTCCCTCCCCAGAATGTCCAACCCATGGGAGGTATAGAGCAGAAAAAAAATCAGGCATAGCTGCCTCTTCCCAGATGGCCTGGCCTTCTCTTAACTGAGGAGGGAGACCAAAGGCTAAGGACATTTTTCCCGGGAGAAGATGGTGTTCCAGTCCCTTTAAATGCCTTTTCATCCTCAGTCACCACTCCTTCAGTGTTTTCCTTGCCCACCTCTTCCCTGAAAGGCTTGAGGAGCAGCTATTCCAGTGGCTTGTGGGGAAGCATGGGGAGGTGGGGTGCCTGGGAGGAGAGGCCTGTGAGGCTAGGGGACCTCTCAGCCAGGACTAGGTTCTCTCTGCCCAAGAATTTGTGGCTGGACTTCTCTGGTGGTCCAGTGGTTACAAACGCGCTTGCCAGTGGGGGAGGCATGGTTTCCATCCCTGATTCAGGAAGATTCTACCTGCTGTGGAGCAACTGAGCCCACGAGCCACAACTACTGAAGCCTGAGCACCCTACAGCCCATTCTCTGCAACAAGACAAGCCACCGCAATGAGACACCTCACACCGCAACTAGAGAGTAGCCCCTGATCACTGCAACAAGAGAAAGGCTTACACACAGCAACGAAGACTCAGGGGAGCCAAAAATACAAAGAAAAAGCTTTAAAAAAAAATGTGTGGCCCTTCTGTGGACTGCAGCTCAGGATGCAGTGCCTTCATCCCGAAAACCCCCTCTGAGCAGCCCCCTCCCCACGTCGGATCTCTGCAGAGCAGATGCCGGGGTGGGGGACGATACAATGGCCCTCTTTGTGGGGGGATCTGGGCCAGCAGGCGGGGGAGGAAATTAGACAGCGCTCCTGACAGCAGGCTCTGTCTGGGGTGTCTGTGAAATATGGGCCAGAGGGGCTCCTTCCCCGAGGCCAGTTCAAGGCTGCCGACCACCCCACCCCCGCTTCGGGCAAAGGACACTGCCTGCTCAGAGAGAAAAGATATACGACACCCAGCTTCCTTCCCTCCGCCCCTGAGGGGCTTNTGACAGCAGGCTCTGTCTGGGGTGTCTGTGAAATATGGGCCAGAGGGGCTCCTTCCCCGAGGCCAGTTCAAGGCTGCCGACCACCCCACCCCCGCTTCGGGCAAAGGACACTGCCTGCTCAGAGAGAAAAGATATACGACACCCAGCTTCCTTCCCTCCGCCCCTGAGGGGCTTAAGGGAGCCCCACGGTCTCTCCTGGGAGGTGTGGATGTGCATGTGTGTACGCACGTGTATGTGTGTATACGTGTGCACGTGTGTACGGGTGCGTAAGTATGTGCACTGTCTGTACATTTTCTCTATATGTGTGTGTGTCTACTCACTCCATCGCCAGAGGAAAAAGAGTTCAAACTGCTGCCACCCATCCCCACCTCCAGGCCAATAAAAAAACAACTAGCCAAACAAAATGCTGGCCAAGATGGCACCCTAATTTAGCATGCTTGCCTTTGCCCAGGCCAGAATGAGAGCCCTTAGGAACAAACTTTTTTCTTTTGGCAAGGCATGTGGGATTTTAGTTCCCCTACCAGGGATTGAACCTGTGGCCCCTATGAGGGGAAAGGCAGGCAGCTGAGCCCCTGCCCTCTGAGTTCATCCTCCAAGTAGCCGCCTCGCATATAGGAGCTCTTTTCAGGATAAGCACAGTGCCCGCCTCACGGGGGCTCTGGGGAGGCTCCCAAGGCAGTCATAGCTGACAAGGCCTCCATGGCTCCTGAGCCATTTGTCTTCAGGGGGAGGAAATGGGAGGGTGACCCCACCCTCCAACCTTCTTTGTAGCCAGCCAGGCCTCTACATCTGGGCCACAGCTGGCTGCCCTTACAGGTCTACTCTCTCCAAATGACAAGAAGACAGAGCGCTGTCAGCAGAGGGCTCTGAAAGTCACCGCAACCCCTCAACCAGCTGGGAGCCATAAAAGTGCAGCCCCGGTTTCCCCACCTGTAAACTGGGGCCAAGGGCAAAGGCAGCCCAGCCCCCTGAAAGGTCGGTTGGGAAAATTAAAGAAGTTAAGGTGTGGGGACTTCCCCGGCTGTCCAAGGATTAAGCCTCCGCACTCCCAATGCAGGGGGCATGGGTTTTGGGAAACTCATATCCCACATGGCATGGCATGGCCAAAAAGATAAATAAAGAATATAAGGTGTGGAAATATTCAGCAAACTCCAAACATTTTCCAAAGAATGGTGACTCATTTCCACCCAAAAGATAACCTGCCAGGCTTGGGCTACAGGTGTCCTTGTGATGGGGGTTATGAGAGAGGAAGCAAGATGGTATATTTTATATCGGAGCCACTGAGGTGGCTCTTTTCTTGATGCTGCCGGTGGAGGTGGTGGGGGATCTTATGCCCACTATGCAGATGAGGAAACCAAAGTTCTGATTGCTGGAAGAATTCAGCCCAGGTCGCATAGCTACTTTGTGTTGGGAAAGATGGTACCTGGCCTTGTGTCATTTGGGGTTGTTGTGTGGGACTCATTCTAGAGCCTTCTCTGGCAAGCCAAATTGGTCAGTGAAGCTGGCCATGACCTGAGATGGGGAATGGAGCAGGTGTAAAGTCACATGTAGAGAGCCTGAGGCTCAAGTTCACCACTGTCACAGTCCCAACTGTTTCTGAGACTTGAGCACATCCCTTTCCCTTCAACTGTGTCCCAGGGACTTAGGTCTTCAGAACAAGGTGCCATGTTTCCTGCTCTGCCATTCTGCCTCATTGTCCTCAAGGCACCTGAAGCCTCGCCCAGGAAGGACCCAGATGGCTAAGTGACACAAGAAGGAGTCATATGGGACTTCCCTGGTGATCTAGTGGTTAAAATTGTCTGCCAAAGCAGGGAACATGGGTTCTACTGCTGGTCAGGAAGATTCCACATGCCCCGGGGCAACAGAGCTGGTACAGCCCCAGAACCCATTCTCCCCAGCAAGAGAAGCCACCAGTGAGAGACCCATGTACCTCAAGAAAGAGTAGCTCCCATTCACCTCAGCTGGAGAAAGCCTGCATGCAGCAGTAAAGACCCAGCACAGCCGAAAATAAATACATCCTTTAAAAAGAGAAAGTGTCGTATGGTGCAGTGGAGAGAATCTGGCCTTTTGCGTCAAACACACCTGGTCTGAATCCTGGCTCCACCTCTTTCTGGGTAGGAGCTTGCCAAGTCATGGTTTCTTTTTTTTTTTTAATAGTTATTTTTGTTTATTTGTTTGTCTGTGCCAGGTCTTGGTTGCCGTGCAACCAAGACACCTTTTTGTGTCACTTAGCCATCTGGGTCCTTCCTGGGCGAGGTTCCAGGTGCCTTGAGGACAGTGAAGCAGAATGGCAGAGCGGGCAAACACAGCACCTTGCTCTGAAGACCTAAGTCTCTGGCACACAGTTGAAGGGATCTTCGATCTTCATTGCAGCATGTGGGATCTAGTTCCCTGACCAAGGATCACACTCAGTCCCCCTGCATTGGGAGCACTTAGTCTTAGCCAGTACATGACCAGGGAAATCCTCCAAGCCATAGTTTCTAAGTCTCGGTTTCCTCATCTGAAATGAGACTCACCCGTGGCTCTGAGCTGCTGTGAAAATTAAATGAGCTACTGTGTGAAAGAGCCCAGCCCAGCTTAGTCAGCAGTTAGGAAGAAAGGATAGCTCTCTCTTTCCCCAGGGAAAAAGTGGTAAAAGGGAGACAAGACTGGTGAGTTCAGGGGAGGAGACAGGTGAGACCTCATTAGTTCTGCCAACCAAAGGGAGAGGACCAGAGAAAGGAAAAGGAGTGATGCTTCAGTGAAAAGATGGCAGAGAAGACTTCTGACTGACGCTGTGAGTCACTGGGAGAAACAGAGCGTGTGTTTCCTCTCTATTGGAGGAATCCTATGAACAAACATCACCACATGGCAGGGTTGAAAAGGACTCGGAGACTAGTTCTTCCAGCTCCTTTGATCCACAGGGAAACTGAGGTCCAGAGAGAAAGGACTAGTTCAGGGTCATGAGAGCCTTTCGTGACAGACTCCTGACGCCCTCTGGTGCTCAGCTCACTTCCCAGGAGACCTGGGTGAGGCCTGGGGAGATAACCTGCTGTTGTGAGTTGGCCGTCAAGAAGGACAGGAGGAAGAGCTAGACCAGAGAAGAGCCAAAGCCTGGGTTCCTGCCTCTCTGTCCGGGGTCTGATGTCCTCTCCAAGGGTCAGATCTGCCCTTGGAAGCTGGCTGGCCAGCCCTGGAGGTCCCTATCTGTCTAGACTGCCTGCTGGCCCATCCTACCGAGAAACTTGACTCAAGGCAGGCAGGAGCGGGTGGGATGGCCTTGGAGGTCCCCGACAGCTCCGGAAGTCTGCACACAGAGTCTCTGGAAGACTGAGAGGTGTTGTCTCTGCAGAAAAGCTGTCGGACATTTCTGTGTGACGGTGACGCAAACCATTCCTTCCTCCGTAATCACTCTCGCTGCAGTGCTGGCTCAGGGCAGACAGCCTGCCGTGCACGGGCTTTATTTTCAAATCCCTCTTGCTTTTTTTTAAATCCCTGTGAATGCCTGAACGCCCAGGCAGAGGAAAGCACTCAAATCTGTCCTTGAGTGTGCTGGTGGTGATGTGATGGTTCAGACGGGACCCTCCGAGCTCTGCGGCAGGAACAAACCCCCTGCTGATGTAATTTAAAAGAATAACCTCCCAATTTTCTCATCTCCCTTGGCTGGATACACCTTATCAAATGACAAGAGAAGCCAATGTTTGGTTAAATGGTTCAGAGGTTAATACTCAACAGATGGAAGACTTTTTTTTCCCTTTCTTTTCCCCCCTTCCAGGAGATCTGGTCTGCTCCTCTTGCTGGATATATGAGGCTGGGAGGGACCCAGGGGCATTCCTCCCATCATGCCCTTCAAGGGACCCCATCTCCTCCCAGCTGCTGTTGGTCCTCTGAGCATCTCAGTCTGTGTCCACAGCCTCCACAGGGTCTCACCTAGAGGCAGGGCCAGCCTGAAGCTGAACTGTCTACCCCATGAGGCAGCAAGATGGGACATAGGACNACCCAGGGGCATTCCTCCCATCATGCCCTTCAAGGGACCCCATCTCCTCCCAGCTGCTGTTGGTCCTCTGAGCATCTCAGTCTGTGTCCACAGCCTCCACAGGGTCTCACCTAGAGGCAGGGCCAGCCTGAAGCTGAACTGTCTACCCCATGAGGCAGCAAGATGGGACATAGGACAAGAAACAAACCTAGCTCCCCGCCACCACGAGAACACTGTTCTCCGTGTTTAACATAGACAAATAAAAAGTCCAGGGTGGGTTGAAGCAAGCAGGGGAGAACATTTATCCCTTGCACTAGGTTCTGCTCCGGGCCTACTGGGGGACTGTCGGCAGGCCTCAGGCCAGCTTTGCACACCAACATCCCTTCTATGGAATGGGAAGAAAAGCACCTCCTTTTCTTCCTGGCTTCGCTAAAGTGGAGAATGAAAGAAGCCCCACCCAGAAGCAGACCCTAGAACAAGGCTTTAAGGGCAAATGGTTTATTTGGGAAGTAAGGCCAGGAAGTACCAGTAGGGGAGAGAAGACTAAGCTAGGGGAGAGAAGACTGAGCTAGGGGAGAGAAGGCTGAGCTAGGGGAGAGAAGGCTGAGCTAGGGGAGAGAAGACTGAGCTAGGGGAGAGAAAGGGGCCCTCGAAGGATGTGTCACACACAATAAGTTGCCCACTGTGGGCAACCGAGATCCACTCATACAAGGGACACAGGCAGACTTGTTTAGATCATAGCAACAAAGTGGTGTAAAATGTGTTGGCCGCTCAGTCGTGTCCGATTCTTTGTGATCTCATAGACTATAGCCCGCCAGGCTCCTCTGTCTGTGGAATTTTCCAGGCAAGAATACTGGAGTGGGGTGTCATCCCCTTCTCCAGGGGGATCTCCCCTACCCAAGGATCGAATCTGGGTCTCCTGCATTGCAGGCGGATTCTTTACCTCTGAGCCACCAGGGAATCCCAGCAACAAAGCCATACCTCTGGCCATTGTGACTCCTGGGGACCTGAAACGTGGCTAGTCTGAATCAGGTGGTGCTGCATCCAATACAAACCAATTCAGAGGCTAAGGAGAGAGAAAGGATACATAATATCTCAGTAATAATTTATTTTATTGTTCACGCGTTGAAATAATAATACTTTAAATCTATTGGGTTCGATAAAATATCTTATTAAAATTAATTTCACCAGTTTAGTTTTACTTTTTTCATGTGGCTACTATGAAACTTACAAAAGCCATTTGGCAGGCTGCTATTTCCCTGTCGGTTACCACAGAAACAGTGATGGCTGGGTTGGGGGGTGGGCATTAGATAATAGGAAGTCTGTGATGCACTGGAGGTTTAGATGCCAAAAGGCTTATTTTCGAAAAAATTACCCATGCATAAGCGCTATCCTTTATCAGCTGAATCCTGAAAATGTGAGGGGCTTCTCTGGTGGCTCAGTCCGTAAAGAATCTGTCTGCAANTGCCAAAGAATTGATGCTTTTGAACTGTAGTGCTGGAGAAGACTCTTGAGAGTCCCTTGGACAGCAAGGAGATCAAACCAGTCAATTCTAAAGGAAATCAGTCCTGAATATTTATTGGAAGGATTGATGCTGAAGCCGAAGCTCCAATACTTTGGCTACTTGATGCAAACAGCCAACACATTGGAAAAGACCCTGATACTGGGGAAGATTGAGGGCAAGAGGAGAAGGGGGTGACAGAGGATGAGATGGTTCGATGGGATCACCGACTCAACAGATATGAGTTTGAGCAAACTCTAGGAGATGGTGAAGAACAGGAAAGCCTGGCATGCCACAGTGCTAGGGTCATAAAGAGACATGACTTAGTGACTGAACAACAACAACAAATTTGATATGCGTGTATTAATTTGCCTTTTTTTTCTCTGGCCACATAGCCCAGCTTGAGGGATCTTAATTCCCCGACCAGGGGTCAAACTTGGGTCCTGACAATGAAAGCACCACGTCCTAACCACTGGATCACCATGGAATTCCCTTGTTTGCCATCTTCAGAGAGAAGAAAAGAAGGGCTCTGCTGTAGGGTCATGTCAGGCAGCAAGAAATGACAGTTCAGTTCAGTTCAGTCGCTCAGTCGTGTCCGACTCTTCGCAACCCTATGAGTTGCAGCACGCCAGGCCTCCCTGTCCATCACCAACTCCCGGAGTTCACTCAGACTCAACGTCCATCAAGTCAGTGATGTCATCCAGCCATCTCATCCTCTGTCGTCCCCTTCTCCTCCTGCCCTCAATCTCTCCCAGCATCAGAGTCTTTTCCAATGAGTCAACTCTTCGCATGAGGTGGCCAAAGTACTGGAGTTTCAGCTTTAGCATCATTCCCTCCAAAGAAATCCCAGGGCTGATCTCCTTCAGAATGGATTGGTTGGATTTCCTTGCAGTCCAAGGGACTCTCAAGAGTCTTCTCCAACACCACAGTTCAGTTCGAAAGCATCAATTCTTCAGCGCTCAGCTTTCTTCACAGTCCAACTCTCACATCCATACATGACCGCTGGAAAAACCATAGCCTTGACTAGACGGACCTTTGTTGGCAAAGTAATGTCTCTGCTTTTGAATATGCTATCTAGGTTGGTGTCAGGTAAATGAGAGACAGGATTTGGGAGTAGAGAGCTTGCCTGGGTTCCTTGAATGAGAGGATAAGGCTGACTGGCCAAGAGCTTTGCTAGGGTCTGGGAAAGCAAAAACTTAAAAATATAGAGAAGATCCCTTCTTCAAGAGACTTAGTGAGTGAGAGGTAAGTAGATGACTTAAAAAAAGAAAAAGGTGGTAAGACACTGTGACAACTGAGGCTGGAGAGGATTCAGGTGACAGGAGGTCTCTTTGTTAGTATCACTTGAGAGCTTGGGCTTTACCCTGGGAGTTATATGGAGCCTCTGAGGCTCACTTGAGCAGCTGACTGGAGGGTGGACCCAAGGCGGACGGCACTGGAATCTGGGAGGCTACTCAAGCAGCTGTTGCAAAACCTGGTAAGGAAGGATGAGGCTCGTGCTCAGGCAGGGAGCAAGTTCGTGATGGATCGCTGGGGACAGAGTCAAGGAGGTGAACTCAGTGGCTCATGGGCTGAGGCGGAGGGAAGGGGAGGGTGACCTCCTGGAAGTCTCCCAGGTTTCCAGCTTTCGTTGGCAGCTGGGGGAGGGGATGAACTATCCCTTCCAGCTTCCCTCCCTCCTGCCCAAAGCCCAGAATGTTCCCCCCAGACCATGAAAAGAGTGTTGGCTCCCCTCCCTGCCCCACCTTCCCTCCCCCAACTGTTTGCCTGGAGTCCCCAGGGAGGAGAGAAAGAGAGAGGGAGATGAAATCATGGAACAAAGAGGATTAGAGATGCATTTCTTCCCTTCTCCACAATGGAAAACTCTCGGTGAGTTGGGAGAGGGGAGACTTTAGGGGGGTGGAGGGGGAGCCTGATGAGGTTATGGTTTTGAAATAGGAGCTGCCGGGGACCTGCCAATCTGACAGGCAACAAGGTTCTCATTTTTCTTTCTTCTAAGTAGGCACTTCAGTTGCTTGACCCCAGTTTACAGCTTCCTCTGCTGGGGTGAGTCTGCAGCCTCCAAGTGCCCCCTTCCACCTGGCTCACCACGGCCTGGGCACCCACTGAGGAGCAAGACACAACTTCCTAAAAGAGAAGAGGCTCCCCATGGCAGGAAGGGGGTTCAGGGAGTAGGAAGAGCCAGAGATGGGGTTGAGGGGTTTGATTTCACGTCTAGGTTCTGCCGCTTTCCAGCTATGCAAACTCAAGCCGGTGTCTTAGTTTCCTTGAGCCTCAGAGTCTTCATTTGGAAGTGAAAATGATCAGCCCCAGCTCACAGGCTAGGAGGGGACCAGAGGTGCTTTGGGAACCAGGCCTCCCCACAGGTATGGTGGGGCCTGGGGCCACAGTACAGATGCTGGCTCATCTGCGTATGTCTAAATCCTTGAGTTAAAAATCAAGTCTAACAAACTCTTAAATGAAATATGTTTTATCATCCAACCTTGACAAATATTTCATCCTAACATTTAATATAATATCGTAACCTGGAAAGCTGGGTCTGCATTCAGAGTTCCTGGACTCCTTGGAGTGGAACTTGGAACACCCACAGCATGGGGAAGCCAGCCACAGTCCACAGCCCGCAGCCCCTTTCCTTTCCCACCAAGGCTCCATCCTGCACAGTGAGAGCTTCATGAAAATGCTTGAGGATAGCCTAGTGCCAGCCTCTAACCTACACACACACACACACACACACACATTCACACACACACACACACACACATTCACACACACACTGCAAATAGCTGGGAACATAGAGGTTCATACTGAGAGAGTCTGGGGAGAATGAATTTGGGGAAGAAGCCTGTGCAGATCCTGGGAGAGTACCTTGGACTCAGGTCCCAGGTACGCCCACTGTGGTGTAGAAGAGGAGCATTGACACCAATGGGCACACCCCCTTGGCCCTGCCCACTGCTCGCCCCCATGGAGAAGGGTGTGGCTGGAGGAAGCTGAGCACGCAGATCAGGGGCGACTTTTGCTTGATCTAAGGTGCTAGGTGCTGCTCTAAACTCTAAAGCAATCACAAATTAGGAGAAATGATCTCTCCCCCAGGTCTTCCTCTGTCTCTCTCTGATTCCACATATCTTGCTTTTCTATTGTCCTTGGGAAGAACTGGGGGATAATTTACACACCAGCCGGTCAGAGAAGTGGGAGAGTAGATGCCTTAGGGGACAGGTGAACCAGGATGCCAGGAACTCTTGGGTAAGGTCCAAAGCTTCCTCTGGCCTCAGTGTTGCTGAGTTTCTCCCTTCCCACATCTCTGGATGACTTAGACGCTTGTAATTTATTGTCTGAAAACAGAGAATCTTTAGAGCCTTAGAAAAGAGCATGGCCAAAAACCTAGGGGAGAAAAACTGCTCCAAGCACTCACCAAGCACCATAAAATATGGAGTGTTGAATGAGGACGTTTGGAGAGACTCTCTGACGCCCACCTGGACAGGAGATCCAGTGGGGAGGCTGAAGCTCAAAGCCTTCCTGTATCTGTTCTCACATTGGGTAAGCCGGTGCACCCAGGCCCTGGGGAGCCTGGCAAGGAAAAAGCCACAGGGAGAAACACAGGAAGAACTGGAATCTGGACCTAGAGCCAAGAGCCAGGTGCTGGGACTGGATGAAAGGTTGGTGGGTGTTCTGGGGAAGAAGAACACAGACCCCCAGACCCCAGACCTATAGCAGCCCTGCTAATCCCACCGACCAACAAAGTCTCTTCCCTCTGTGAACCTCAACTTCCTCATCTGTAAAATGGGGTTAAGGGTGTTTTCATCACAGAGTAGTAATGAGGATTTAATTAAAGCCTGAGATATGCTTAGCACTATGCCTGGAATGGATAAAGGAACAGCACATGACAACCATGTGATTGTTACTATGATCACGGTGCCTGGAAAACATCATTCAAAATGCTAGTTGAGAACTTTCCTGGTAGCTCAGGGGCTAAGACTCTGTGCTCCCAATGCAGGGGCCCCAGGTTCAAACTCTAGTCAGGGAACTAGATCAGACCCCACTTGCTGCAACTGGGATCCAATGCAGTCAAATAAATAAATATATACATTTTTCAAAAAATGCTAGTTGAACTGATGTGACTTTCAGCAGATCATGTCCCATTTACAGGCCACAGTTTCCTGAACTGAAGAATTTCTTTTCTTCTCTAGAAACATTTCACTGTTAAAGCCCAGAGCTCCGTTGACAGTGAGAAGAGCACTTGCTGAGGGCCTGGCACTGTCCAAAGCTCTTCACACATGTGACACCATTTCATTCCCACCATCCCCTTTGAGGGGAGTCTTCCATTATTTTCCATTTGGCAAATGAGGAATCCAGGACATAGGAGGGTTGGGGAATTTCACCCAGTAAGATCCAGGCCAACTGGCCATACGATCAATCCTCTGGATGGCTCCCTGGCCAGATGGGGGCCGTGCCCCTGCTGGAGCCATCAGACGGCGCATTTTGACTGATCCTGCCAGTCAATCCAGCCAGCTCACTGGTTTGGCTGGTCTTCCCCACACCGTGCTATTTATGGGGCCAAATTAGTCACATTGGCCCTTGAGTCAGTGATCATGCTTCAGCGTGTTTAGACTTTCTGAGAGTGACATGGGCCTCTGCCTCTGGGTTTAAGAGAAGCAGTGATAGGAAATACAGATTTTGACTAAAAATGGGAAGATGGCCATAGGATCATTTACAGCCTATCCAAAGATAATGAGCCATTGTCTCTTGGGGGGACTCACCATCATTTGGTGAGATACACAGGTTGGGACTGTCACTCCATCGCACTGCTGAGAAAACCCAGCTGGGGCAGAGGGGTGCAGTTGCCTGGAAGGGCACAGCCTGCTGGCAGTGGGGGCAGATATGGGATTTGAACCCATGTCTCCTGATGCACCATCCAGCATATACCCTGCTGCCTGGACATTCCGCTGGTAACACTCTCTGCAGGCCCCAGTGCCCCCAGCCATTTGCGGCATCACCCTGAAGGGTGGGAATGGCCGCAGACCATTTGGCCGGGCCTCTCCCATTTGCTCTGCCTTTTGGCAGTGATCTGTAGGGCTACATTAAGCGTTCTGTTCTGAGTTGTTTGTGGGCAGGAGAAGCCTGGAAATTACAAGGAATGAAGGCACCTGGCTCTCTGGGGACGATTTTGGAGTCCATCTCCTCACCTTGTTTATTTGTAAAATGGGAACGCAGACACAACGGGTGTATGTTTTACATTAAACCTAAGAGGAGCTTGTGGCACTCCTGTCTGCACTTGAGACATGTTTATACTGCTGGGTCCATTATGAATCTGTTTAATATCCTCCAAATTCTCCGAGTCCTTCCATCCCTGCAGCCAGGAAGTGGGTATGATGTGCACATAGTGAAGAAATTTCCAGGGTCTCAGGCCTTTAGGTGAGGACTCTCTCTCTCTCTCTCTCTTTTTAAGGAGGAAAAAGCCTGCTACAGAAAAATTAAATTCTTCCTGTTCAAAATGATTTTTCCAATGATCCTTCCCTTGTGGGAAATCACTGAGGTCCTGACAACATGCCAGGGGAGCCACTGGCTAGGGGCCTATGGCCCACGCTGGTTAGAGCAGCATGCTTTTGCCCTGGAGAGCCAGGGATGGGGACCCAGAGATAAATGACCTCCCCCAGGACTGAGAAAGATAGCAAGGATCTGCAGGCAGAAGCTCAAGGTCACCTGAGGGCTGCCTTACCTGCTGGGGGGCTCCTAGGATGCCAGCATCAGACTAATCCTGCCGGACTGGGAACAGGCTTCCCACAGGACTGCTGGCAGGAGCAGTTCCCTGCCTGCTGGCAGAACAGAGGTATTATTTTAGGGAGAAAAATGAGAATCCTGTTATTGCTTTATTCCTCCTGCAGAAATGTTGGTGTGGCTCATCCAGGGCCAACATGGGATGTGAGTCGGTGCCAACAAAAGGGTGAGCTCATCACATGCGGGGATGTGAGGTGTTTCCAGCAAGGCGCAGTGTGGAAAAAAAGGCTCCCTGCCCGGATTCCCAAGTCCCTTGTCAAAGCAGAACCCTTTGACTCTCCCATCACGTCCCTCCTCCATCATTAGCCTGTCACCTTCCCTCTCCATCAACTCCCTCTGAGTCCACTGTCTGAGTCCACTCCCATTCTATTCCTCTGTCTTCCTGCATATGTGATCAAATGCCCCTCAACAGCCTTGAGCATCTGTGCACGCTCTTGTTTGCTCCATGAGGGAAGAGCCCAGGCTTTGGAATCTGAGAGACTTCAGCTCAAATCCCATGGTGATGTGGTGCTGGACAAGGGCCTGTCTGGGCCTCCTTGATCTCATCTGTTACCATGCTAGATGGGAAAGTACCTAGCACACAGTAGATGTTCATTTATTTCCTTCCTCCCTCCTTCCTGTGGATGCAAAGGATATTATATAATTAAAGTAAGACTTGGGGGTTTACAAATGTCAAATTTCCACAACTCTGGGAAATAAGGGGTCACCAGTTATTTGTCGTTTTCATCACCAGTTCTGGCATAGCCTAGGGTTGACACAAGTCACTCTGAACAAAACCAAGAATTAAGAAGAGGGGTTTCAAATGTTCAGAGCAGCACTATTTACAATAACCAAAACACTGAAGCAACTAAGTGTTCATTGACAGATGAGTAGATAAAGAAGACATGCTGAATATGTAAAATGGAATATTACTCAGCCCTGAAAAAGAATGAAATAATGACATTTGCAGTAGCATGGATGANCAAATGTTCAGAGCAGCACTATTTACAATAACCAAAACACTGAAGCAACTAAGTGTTCATTGACAGATGAGTAGATAAAGAAGACATGCTGAATATGTAAAATGGAATATTACTCAGCCCTGAAAAAGAATGAAATAATGACATTTGCAGTAGCATGGATGAATCTAGTGGAGAAGGCAATGGCACCCCACTCCAGTACTCTTGCCTGGAAAATCCCATGGACGGAGGAGCCTGGTAGGCTGCAGTCCATGAGGTCGTGAAGAGTCAGACATGACTGAGCAACTTCACTTTCACTTTTCACTTTCATGCATTGGAGAAGGAAATGGCAACCCACTCCAGTGTTCTTGCCTGGAGAATCCCAGAGATGGGGGAGCCTGGTGGGCTGCCGTCTACGGGGTCACACAAAGTCAGACACAACTGAAGCGACTTAGCAGCAGCAGCAGCAGGATGAATCTAGAGTTTACCATATTAAGTGAAGTAAGTCAGACAGAGGAAGTAAAATCCTTTGTGACATCACTTACATGTGGAATCTTAAAAAGAGATATAAATGAACTAACAAACAGAAATAGACTCACAGACATAGAAAACAAAACCATCATTACCAAAGGGGATGGTAGGGAGAAATGAATTAGGAGTTTGGGATTAACATATACACACTACTATGTATAAAATAGACCATCTGGGGTGTCTGGTGGTCCAGTGGTTAAGAATCTGTCTTGTAATGCAGAGGACATGGGTTCAATCTCTGGTCCAGGAAAATCCCATATGCTGCAGGACAACTCAGCCTGTGTACCATAGCTACTTAGCCCATGCTCCAGAGCCCAAGAGCTGTAACTACTGAAGACCGTGACCCCTAGAGCTTTGCTCCACAACAAGAGAAGCCACCACCATGAGAAGTCTGCACACCACAACTAGAGGGTAGCCCCCACTCGCCACAAGTAGAGGACGCCTGAATGTAGCCACAAAGACCCAGCACAGTCAAAAATAAAAATAAATAATTAAATAATCTTTACAAGAACAGATCATCAGCAAGGACCCACTGCAGAGCACAGGGAACTCTACTCAATATTCTGTGATAAACTTTCTTGGGAAAGAACCTGAAAAAGAATGGGAATATGTATATGTATAACTGAATCACTTTGCCATACACCTGAAACTAACACAACATTATTAATTAACTATCCTTCCATTTTTTTAAAAATGGAGAAGAGAAGAAGAACAAGGATTTCAAGGGGCTAGAGGGAACTTTCCTGGTCTTAGACAAGAAAGAAACGATGTGGCCAGAAGCCAAGGCCAGAGAAGGCAGGAAAGATGATGCTGGCTGGATAGAAGCAAACTGAAGGTTAGGGAATAAGAGACTCCATACAGTGGCCACAAAATTGTACTAGGTGGAAACTCTGAAAGGCAAGGGTGAAAAGGTACAGGGCCCGTGGAGTGAGTCACCTCTGGTAGGACACAGAGCTCTGACTGGCATTTTGGCTGCTTCAGGCTAGGCCTAAAACACATAGCCAAGCCAGCTTTCATTTTCCATCTATGAATCACGAAGGGGGTGTCATTAATAATGGGCCTCTAGAAGCTTCCTATGAAGAGTCAGATCCCTCTGTTTCTGTGTCACTGAAGAAGCACATGTGCTATCAGTATGTATATTTCACAACATTAAAAATTTTATCACCTTCTGGAACTATGGTGTTAAATTTCACATCCTCTAAATTTCCAGCCCCACAGGCAAAAACTTGTCAGCCTGCCCTGGTCATGGCTGTGGTTGGGTCGGGTATCTCTTGTGATAGAAACTAGATTGGTTTATGCTTCGCTTCCTGGATTTTGTTTCTCCTTTAACTTCTCTTTATTTCATGAAATCCCTTAAAAAAAAAATCCATCCTGTCTCAGTTTGCCAAGGAAAATTAAGAAAAGGGATACGAGTTCATATTTTGGTGAATGAAGGACAAAGAGTAGACCAGAGGCCTTTAGAGGCCAAGTTGGGGGGTAGGGGGGAATTGATGGCAAGCAATAACCTTGCAGGGATTAAGGTACAGGCTGAGATTCTGGAGAAAACAAAAATATGGAATTTCATTCTTCTCCCTACTGTGGACTCATAGTGGATTGGCTCAG
>SJYA01002473.1:530630-546602 GCA_006410615.1 Neotragus moschatus | reverse complement strand
GGGGGGGGCGGTGGTGGTGGGAAACATGTATTTCATAATGGTAAGTGCTATGGTCAGGGTTTCTGCAAGCTGCTGGGTGAGGGCAAAGCTCTGAGAATGGGAAAGCCAGATCCACCCTGCTTTGCTGCCTTTTGCTCCCAGCCCCAGCCCACAGCACTCCTGGCCATCCAGAAACTTGATGGTCCACAGCAAGTGCAAGACTCCAGCACGTGCTACAGAAACAGCTGTGAGTCACAGATGGTTACTGTCCTTTCACAACAGTCAATATTTATTGGGTACTCACTAGGTGCTTCGGTGCCAGAGGAGTCACGTACCCTGCTGTCAGATTCATCCGTTACCCTGATGATGACACTCAGCTGACAACTGGTCAGACACAACCTGAAAGTACATCTGTGGCTCAGGGGATAACTTACCTGCTCTGAGCCTCAGTTTCCTCATCTGTGAAAGAGCATCCAACTCACAGGGCTGGGTGAAGATTTGGGAGCACAAATAAAGGCTTGTTTGGCGCAGTTTCCAGCACAAAGCAAACCAGCAGTTAACAGAAGACATTCTTATTTACTGACTTACTTCGCTTAGTATGATAGTCTCCAGGTCCATCCATGTTGCTACAAATGACATCATTTCATTTTTTTTATGGCTGAGTAATATGCCACTGGGGCTTATTACTAGTGGTAAAGAACCTGCCTGCCAATACAGGAGACGTGAGAGAGTTGAGTTTGATCCTGGAGTTCTATCCTTGGGTCGGGAAGATCCCCTGGAGGAGGGCAGGGCAACCCACTGCAGTATTCTTGCCTGGAGAATCCCATGGACACAGGAGCCTGGCAGGCTACAGTCCACAGGGTCACAAAGAGTCAGACACAAGT
The DNA here is from genome assembly GCA_006410615.1 of Neotragus moschatus. Lineage (NCBI taxonomy): Eukaryota > Metazoa > Chordata > Mammalia > Artiodactyla > Bovidae > Neotragus > Neotragus moschatus. The sequence goes on along the minus strand of SJYA01002473.1, from coordinate 545,739 downwards.
GAAGTGACTCAGCACACAATATTCCATTGTATATAATATGTATCACATCTCTATCCATTCCTCTGTCAATGGACATGTAGGTTTAAGTCAGTCAGACAGAACAGGATAAATATCATATGATATCACTTACATGCGGAACCTAAAAAGATGATACAAATGAACTTATTTACAAAACAGAAACAGTCTGACAGACTTCGGAAATAAATTTATGGTTACCAAAAGGGAAAGGTGCGGAGGAGGAGGGATAGATTAGGAGTTTGAAATTAACACATACACACTACTATATATAAAACAGATTATCAACAAGGACCTACTGTACAGCATAGGAAACTCTACTCAGTATTCTGTAATAACCTATATGGGAAAAGAATCTCAAAAAGAATGGATAGATGCATAACTGAATCACTTTGCTATACGCTTGAAACTAACACGACGTTGTAAATCAACTCTTCTGCTTAGTCGATTTAGTCATGTCCAACTCTTTGCAACCCCATGGACCACAGCCCAAGTCCTCTGTCCATGGGATTCTTCAGGCAAGAATACTAGAGTCGGTTGCCATGCCCTCCTCCACAACATAAAATAAAAATTCAATTTAAAAAGTAAATAAAATAAATTGGAAAAATAGAAGGTATCCTTAGCTAACTAGTGTAAGGCAAGTGGTAAAATGAGGCACCTACCTCACACATGGGGCTTCCTAGGTGGCTCAATAGTAAAGAATCCACCTGCCAATGCAGGAGACTCAGGTTTGATCCTTCAGTTGGGAAGATCTCCTGGAGAAGGAAATGGCAACCCACTCCAGTATTCTTGCCTGGAAAGTCCCAAGGACAGAGGAGCCTGGCAGGCTACATGGGTTTGCTTAAAGTTAGACGTGACTGAGCAACTGAGCACACCGCACACATGCGTCTCACACTCGGGGTAATCCTAAGGCACGCGCAGGCCACATGTTGACTATTCTCATCACTGGACTCTCGCGATACTGCTTCTTGATGTCACTACCGTACCAATGAACACCTTCCTGACTGCAGTGTTTTTCTTCTTCTAAATTATTTCCTTGGGACAAATTCAGAATTTTTTCTCCAACTCTTTCTGCATTTGTCAGATCCAAAAAAAGCAGGTAGCAGTAAATCCTGCAGCAGCTGAGGCCTCCGACCAAGTCACGGCGGCTCCCCTGCTCGGAGCTGCCAGCGGCGGGTGACCCACAGCTGCTCATTCTCGCTGAGGCTCCTGTGCCAGAGATGACGTCATCAAGGAAACCGGGTTCTTCACGGGAGGGGACGGACGGGGTGAGGGGTTTTTTTGTCTCCTGGGACCGCTACCTCTTCCTGAGAGGGGGAAGAAAACTGGTGCCAATGCAGGACATAGGCTTGCCCAGTAGTCCTTTGATCACAGTCCAGAAAATTCCCATGGAAGTGTAAGTGTCATGTCGGAGCAGAGTTACATGCAGCTGAGTGTTGGGGTTGGAGCCTCAGCTTTAGAATCTGCTGCACCAGAGGAAATGCGTGAGTAAGAATGGAGGAAGGAAACAAAGTCCAGAAGAAGAGGCCAGGTCCGAGATGGGGGGTCTCTACTGGATGGGTTTCAGGGGAGCCTGCATCTTCATTGTGTGTGTGTGATCCAGCTGTCAGCTAAAACACGGGATCCTTTGAGTCCCAGTAAAATCAGTACTGGACTTCCCCAGCAGTCCAGTGGTTAAGACTCTGCCTTCCAATACAGGGAATGTAGGTTCCAGCCCTGGTCTGGAAACTAAGACCCCATATGCTACAAGATGTGGCAAAAAAAAAAAAAAAAAAGGCAAAATATTTTTAAAAATAAATAAGGAAGAAAGAAATAATAAAATAAAATCAGTGCCTGCCCTGTCCCACATACACCCCTCCCAGCCCCTCCAGGAATTCTGGAATCTGGATAATGACTTTTCTGTTTATCGCTGGCTCTATGGTCTTCCAATTTAGCTCAGTCTGTGGAGTATCTCGCCACCCTGCAGGTGTTGCTCCTTTTCTACTCTGGATTGACGTGGACAGAGAAATCAGCCCCTCTCTGTGACTTGAGTACACACACAAAAGTCCCTCAGACACAAGTGGGGCATCATCTTGCTTTGATGGTGTTTGTGCATGTGTTGTGTGTGTTTTATCTGCCCAGTGTCTCTTTCACCATCTGGTAAAAACAGATAACTGCTTTTCCCCGATTCTTTGTTTCTGGTTGGTGGTGGTTTGTTTAGGCACTAAATCACATCTGATTCTTTATAACACTGTGGACTGTAGCCTGCCAGGCTCCTCTGTCCATGGGATCTCCCAGGCAAGAACACTGGTGTGGGTTCCCATCTCCTTCTCCAGAGGATCTTCCCGAACCAGGGATCGAACCCGGGTCTCCTGCTTGGGAGGTGGATTCTTTACCACTGAGCTACCTGGGAAACCCCCTGTATTTCCAGAGGTGTAGAAAATAGACAATATTCCAGCCCACCAGTCCCCAAACTGAGCACATGACCCAGGCCTGGCCCAATCCAATTAAGGGACCCCATACCCAAGGTGGTTCAAGTGGGCCTGGGGCTTCTGGGGCCATTTTCCCAACTCTAAGGAAGAGGCTTCTCTACAGGAAAGAGAATGAAGCCAAGACCAAAAGATGCCATGCCAAGAGAGACAGGGGGACAAGAAGAGAGGTGTCCTTTGAGTCCCTGGATTCACTTGAGCTGCTGCAACGTGAACAGTGCACCCTTGAGGTGTACCACTCAGTGGGGCCATGGCTCCACCCGTCAACTTCCCAGCTAGGGAAGCCAACACATTTCATTTTTCCTGTTTTTTTTCCTTAAGAAATTTGAGTTGAGGTTTAATCACTTGCTACCCAAAGTCTGAATATAGAAAAGGTTTCCATCTACCCTACCTTGCTGGTCCTCAAAACTTTGGCCAAGTCTGTAATGCATTTTTTCATATTGAAGTCATAGAGAGGGACTGATTTTCAGTCTGGGTCAACCCAGAGCAGTATCTGCAGGGCAGTGAGACTCTCTGCAAACAGAACCATTTTCTTATACAGCACAGTCAGTCATTCCTTTGGTAAGGGCACCTTGTTCATGCCCCGCTCTGGGATCTGTAGCACCATCAAGTCATTTTCCCAAAGGAAGACATTTTCTTTCCCCAAAGGCATCTGAATGCTTAAACAGTTATATTTTCATAGTGTGCGTGTATTTTTTTTCTGTTTGTATTTTTCTGGAGAGAAGTTTGGTCATTGTCATCCAATTCAGAGTTCCGTGACTCAGAAAATAAGATAGAAGAAGATAAAGTGATGAGAGAGGGCATGGGGAGGGGTCCTCACCCACTAAAGCAGGACAGAGGAACTCGCTGCCAGACGGATGCTGGAGTCAGACATGACCATGCAGATTGCACACTTGCAATCAGAAGAGTCCTGAGAGGTTTTCAAACATTTTCAGCCTCAGCACCCTTTTTTCAAACAAAATCTTACCAGAAAACCCAATCTGCAAAACAGACAAAAGGAGGTAAGGAAAAGGGGCGAAGGGAAGGGGCAGACTTGACTGTCAAACACATGAAAGAGGCTCTGAGAAAGGTTCTGTGAGATCTTTAAATCTCCTCAATGGACAGTTTGGAAAATCCCTGAATCCAAGTGACTCATTTTACAGATGGGGAAACTGAGGCCCACTGGAAAAAGAATTGCTCGAGCATTCCAGCTCGTTGTGACATTATTGGGACCAGAATCTAAGACTCTGAGGCTCTGGTGGCCAGGTCTGTGCTCTTCTCACTGCCTGGGAAAATGTGGAGAAGGAGCCTTCTGCCCCCGCAGCCCATGGTGCTCAGTCTTTCCCGAAACCCACACATGGGGCATGCCTCTAGTCCTGTAAAACACCCCCACTCCAGCCCCGTGGCCCTCCCAGCCTTTCTGGAAGGACAATGGAGACCTCCTTCATCCGGATGAGAGCTGTGGGGCCCGGAAGACGACTCCTTGTTCAGCTGGCAACGCACGGGTCCAGGCTGTGTGTCATCTATCATGGCCCCCTGAGGAGGAGCCAGTGTGAACCCGGGGGCCTCGGGGAGCAAGGTCTGCTTGCAGCAGGGTCCCAAGACATCTCACTTTACAAGGATGGAATTTCATGACTTGTGTATTTTAATTAAATTTTTATTTTTATGGAATTTTAGTTGAAGTTCCCCCACTCCTGCAGCTTGCTCATTGTTATTAAAAACCACGACAAGAGGAGGGGGATAAAAAAAATTTTTTTTTTAAATCAACACTGTCCGAGCGAAAATGAAGCCACCTTTCAGAAAAGATCTAACAGCACTGCACATTTGAAACCCACTCCCGGCCTTCTGACGTGGATTCCGCCCCTGTAACTTCACAGATCAGATTTTAAGTCTGTGGCTTATTGCTTTCTGAGCCTCCTGGGGTTTATAGGATTATTCTGGATTTAATCCTTTAATAATTTTTCCTCCCTCCTGTCTAAGGCCTGGTTTTCCAGCTGAAATTGGCCTGGGTGAAACAGCTTGCTTCCAGTTCTGATGGATTCCCCTCTCAGACTGCCGTCCTCTGTCACTGTAAGAAAATGAAGGAGAGGATATGGGACTTACCGAGAGAAAGCTTCAGGGCCCTGTTCTGAAGCTCTGGCAGAGAAGAGGAGGCAGCTGTGCCAACGTCTATGCCCGAAGCCTGGCAGATGTTTTCCTCTTTATTCCTTATCACAGCCCGAGAAGAGAGGGTTGTGCTGTGCTTAGTCGTTCAGTCATCTCCAACTCTTTGTGACCCTATGAACTGTAACCCACCAGGATCCTCTGTCCATGGGGATTCTCCAGGCAAGAATATTGGAGTGGGTCACTATGCCCTCCTCCAGGGGATCTTCCCAACCCAGGGATCAAACCCAGGTCTCACACACTGCAGGCAGATTCTTCACCATCTGAGCCATCAGGGAAGCCCAGGAAAGGGAGGGTTATTATCCCCATTTTACAGAAGAAGAAACTGAGTGAGTGAATGTAAGTTGCTCAGTCGTGTCTGACTCTTTGCGACCCATGGACNTCACACACTGCAGGCAGATTCTTCACCATCTGAGCCATCAGGGAAGCCCAGGAAAGGGAGGGTTATTATCCCCATTTTACAGAAGAAGAAACTGAGTGAGTGAATGTAAGTTGCTCAGTCGTGTCTGACTCTTTGCGACCCATGGACTATAGAGTCCATGGAATTCTCCAGGCCAGAATACTGGAGTGGATAACTGTTCCCTTCTCCAGGGGATCTTCCCAATCCAGGAATCAAACTCAGGTTTCCCACTTTGCAGGTGGATTCTTTTCCAGCTGAGCCACCAGGGAAGCTGGAAGGAACTGAGGCTCAATGACAAAGATAACCTGCTTAAGCTTACACAGGTGGGAAGAAGCAGAACGTCTTCTTTGAACTATCTGCCACTGGACTTGGGGGTTTCTGGACACTATCCACTCGATGCCAACCTGTTTTTCCTTTCCGCTGAACTTGCGGCTAGACAGGTTCCTCCTTGGAATGGGGAGTTCAAGGGAAGAGACCCCTTGTTCAGCCAAGCAGCCCTGGCACTTACACGGTCAGTGTTGCCCCAAGCTGGTCCTGCTCACCAGCACATTCTTGGAGATTAGCAAATGTGACCCAGTTCAAAGATCCCCAACTGAAGTGACTTCCCTGGTGGTCCAGTGGCTAAGAATCCACACTCCCAATGCAGGGGGCCTGGATCTGAATCATGGTCAGGGAACTAGATCCCACATACTGCAGAGTTGACATCCCACAACTAAAGATCCCGAGTGCTGCGCTAAGACCTGTCACAACCAAAAAAATAAACAAATATTTTTTAAAAGCAGGGGAGCCAACTGAGCACCCACTGTAAACCAGGAAGGTGCTAGAGGCGGGAGAAGAGAAGAGGAGGAACAAATACCCCATCTGGGGATGGAACCAAACCCACTTGAACACATATAACAGGCCATAATGTCACTATGAGGCTTCCCAGGTGGCTCAGTAGTGAAGAATCCACCTGCCAATGCAGGAGACCCAGGAGACGTGGGTTCAATCCCTGGGTCAGGAAGATCCTCTGGAGGAGGAAATGGCAACCAGCTCCAGTATTCTTGCCTGGAAAATTCCACGGACAGAGGAGTCTGGAGGGCTACAGCCCATGAGGCCGCAGTGAGACACAACTGAGTGTGCACATAATGAAAAAAAATAATAAATGCACACAAGGTACCTAGTCAAGTTCACAGAGTCAGAAGTACATTGGTAGATGTCAGGGGGTGGGGGGGGATGGGGAGTTAGTGTTTACTGGGTACAGAGTTTCAGCTTAGGAAGACGAAAAACATCAGGAGATAGATGGCTAGACTAGTACAACAATGTGAATGTACTTAGTGCCGCTGAACTGTGCATTTAAATATGGTTAAAATAGCATGGTTTATATTATGTGACTTTTACCACACACAAAAAAAAAAATTAAAAAAAGAATGAAATACAAATCACAGGTCTTGCTCCAGACCTATTGATTCAGAAACTGGGGGTAGATCTCGAAATCCGTATTGTTACAAATCCTCCAAGTGACTCAGAGGTGGGCTAGTGTTTGAGAATCAAGGAGCTATAGGAACACAGAGTGGTGAGTGAGTGAAAGTCGCTCAGTTGTATCCAACTCTTTGCAACCCCATGGACTATGGACTATGGACTATGCAGTCTACAGAATTTCCAGGCCAGAATACTGGAGTGAATAGCCTTTCCCTTCTCCAGGGGATCTTCCAACCCAGGGTTCGAAGCCAGGTCTCCCATATTGCAGGCGGATTCTTTACCAGCTGAGCCACAAGGGTAGGAATACAGAGGAGAGAGTGGTAACTGACCCTGAATGGAGTGATGAGGAAGCCTTCCTGCAGGAAGAAACTCTTCTAGGGAATCTTTAAGAACAAGGAACCATGGGACTTCCCTGGTGACTCAGTGGTTAAGACTCCATGTTCCTAATGCTGGGGGCCTGGGGTTTGATCCCTGGTCAGGGAACTCGATCCCACATGCTGCAACTAAGACTCAGCACAGCCAAATAAATTTTTAAAAAAGAGCAAGGAGCCAGATGAAGGAATAAAAGTAAGTCCCCAGGTGGATGAAGCTGTGCAAGAAAGAGCATAGAGGATGAGCAACTCTGAGTGTTTTCAAAGAATACCAGGGACAATGGGGTTGGTTGTCAAGAAGCTGGAGGGGCTGGGGAAAAGAAAGAAGAAAAAAATCTCAGAGTTTCTGAGAAAAGAAAGGTGAGAAGAGAGTTCGGGTGTGCAGGTGGACCCTGTGCATAGACAGCCCAGTCTGAGCCATGCAGGACAGACATCCCCAGGGACTTGGAAAGCCCCCCCATCCTCACCCCCGAAACTCCTCCAGTTAACCAAAACGGCATGACCTCATGTGTTATGGCTGCAGAGGCACGGGGGAGGCCAGATCCGGTGTTTGTATTGAAATTAATTGGGGGCTCCGTGGATGATGGAGGCTCTGAGGAATGCGACGCCCCCCTGAAGTGATCCCGCGAACAATGGTGTCGCTTTCGACCACCGTGGCCCCCAGCGGTTCACATCTGCACTTCCAAAGCCCTTCTCCGATGAAATCATAATCACAGACAGATATGAATATTTAAAATCCAAAGTGGATACCTACAGGGATTTGGGATGGGGAGGACTCAGGCCCGCACCCCAGAGCTATTTTTAGGCTAGGAAACGAAGCTCCCATTTTACCAGAGTAGCGGCTTGTCAATCAGGAAAATCCCATCACTCACCCCCAGCCCAGATTTATGGTGATTCAGAGGGGAGATGCTGCCAGGAACAGGGCTGGGGCCAGGAAAATTTCATCTGTCTGGAATCCGACAGGAAAAAAGAGGCCTGGAAATTTCAGAGGAAGCTGGGACCGGTGCCGGCACAGCGCCTCTGTTTGTGTTCACTCAGCTGGCTCCTGTTAGCAAGTTAAGGGTCCGCTGAGAAAAAGCGTCAGGCCAGGTTTTTCCATCACTCCAGAACCTTGAGCTTGATCCCCAGGCAGCGGCTGCTCCCGTGACCTCTGACCCCAAACAACAGGAGCCTTCACCAGGTTCCCCCAGGGGCCCCCCCGCCCCGGCTGCATCTTAAATCAACATCTTTGGTTGTTTTGTTTTTTTTCTCCATTCTCTTACAAAAAAAAAAAAAAAATGTAGCCAAGTGATTCTATCTTTTTTGTTCTTTGTTTAATCAGACTTTTAGCACACTCAAGAAGCAGGGTACAATACAACCACTAATTAATTCAATTTAGCTTTCATTTCCTCCCCTGGAGTGACCCAACTCTCCCGAAGTGTCTTCTCATTTGTCCTCCCTGGTGCTGGGGCACCAGGAACCCCTGACTTTCAAATCTGATGCTGTGAGCTCTAGAATAAAGCCAGGGACTGGGGCTATGTGGTCCCTGCAGCAAAATCCTGCTGCAAGCATAGCAGATCCTAGACTATCCTCTCCATTCTTGTATTCGTTCATTCACTCAGAGCCTATCATGTGCCAGGCCCTGTCCTGGGGGTGTGGGACTAGAGGGCAGAGGGAGAGGGGAGTACAAAATGGGCACCATTTGCCCTCCAAAAGCCCACAGTTTGGTGGGGGAAGCACAACCCTAAACAGAGGAGAGTCATAAAGCACTTAGGAAAAGACCACTGGGCTGGTTCAAGGGACAAGGCATTCCTGGGGAAAGAACCATACGTGCAAAGAGAGAGGATCAGCAGAGAAGGGAGCATATCTACAGCCACACCCTGAGGAGTCTCACGACCCGGGAGCACAGATGGGATTCGAGGGCCGGGCTGGCTCAGGAACGGGACTTGTTTAGGGTATTGGGTCTTAGGCCTAGGGCACTGGAAAGTTTAACTGGGGAACACTGAAGTCAGATGGGCACTTTGTCCCGATGACCCTGGTAGTACTGTGGAAGCAGGGGTGTAAAGGGGTGAGTCTAGAGGCAAAAGGACCAGTCAGAAGAGAGAACAGGGATGGATAAGGCAGGGCAGAGGGACTGGAGAGAAGGGCAGGGTTTAGAAGACATTTAGAATCCCAATTCTGTTACCCCCAGTGGCTGGCAGATGGGAGCTGTTCAATAATCAAATATCAGTGGGCCAGGGGAGACCTAACTTCCTGTAAAACCTCATACCACAATTTGTGAAAGACAAAAAGCATCCAGGCCCATAGCTCCTTCATACAGGCCAGCTGGGGCTGTGGTCAACCAGGCACCCAGGGGAGTGAAGGCTGGGGGCCTGGTGGTGACCTACTTCTGCCAGTCTTGGGTCCCAGGGTCTCCAGGACAGTGAAGGAAACTTTAGGAGATCAGTGAGGCACTTGCCTGGAAAACAGAAGGTAAGGGGGTGCCCAAAACCTCAAAAATCAAGATAGATAGTGTTTTAAATATTTATTTATTTGGTTACACTGGGTCTTAGTTGCAGCACACAGGATCTTCAGTTAAGGCATACAAACTCTTAGCTGTGACATGTGGAATCTAGCACCCTGACCAGGGATCGAACCCAGGGCCCCTGCCGTGGGAACATGGAGTCTTAGCCACTGGACCACTAGGGAAGTCTCAAGAGAGATAATATTTTATTGCAGTATTTTAATCAAAATTAATGCCAAAATTCATAATGAACAAAATAAAAATTTTTCAACAAAGACAAGTTTCAACCTTGCTCTCAGTCCCTGCCTCATCCACCTCACCCTAACCCCAACCCTGGTCCCAATAAAAATTCATTTTAGAAAGCATGGGCTGTACTGTACTGAATTTTTTTTTAATATTGTGTTAAATTGTATTTCTCCTGACTACTGAGTTTTGGGTGCCTTATTATATTTTGGGCTTGTAGCAAATGCCCACACCCTTCATCCTAGACCTGGGCCTGACACACAGGACCACTTTCTGGAGTACAGGAACCCCTAGGAGAAGAGGTCTGGCCTACAGAGAATAGCATGCCCATGTCTATGCAAAGTCAGCTGGAGATCACTCTGATCCTGCATGTGCTGAAGGCTCCGTGCTGGTCAGAAACTCGGAACCAAGGGGTCCCACGGATCCTTGCTCCCTGTCCCTTGGAAAGTTGAATGCTACTGTGTACCTGGAAAGAGTTTAGCAAAGTTTCTAAGCTCAGTTGCCTCATCTGTAAAATGGAGAGAAGAATGCTTATTTGTTGTTTTTCATTTCAAAGAAATCTAAGTCAGGCCAAACCCAAGACNGTCCCACGGATCCTTGCTCCCTGTCCCTTGGAAAGTTGAATGCTACTGTGTACCTGGAAAGAGTTTAGCAAAGTTTCTAAGCTCAGTTGCCTCATCTGTAAAATGGAGAGAAGAATGCTTATTTGTTGTTTTTCATTTCAAAGAAATCTAAGTTAGGCCAAACCCAAGACCTCTAGACATCTGATCCACCAACCAGGCACCGTCCTGAGGAAGCAGAGATAAACAGCACGTGAGAAACACATTCCCAACCCCCTGTCCCCCACTGCAGCGGATACCCACAGATTAGATAGAACTAGGCCCAAACACACATTAAAATCATTCTTTGTTTGTTCCTTCCTTCCTTCCTTCAATAACAGACACAGTCTGAGCACCTGTATATGCCAGCTGCTGCTGGGCATTGGTTGAATCCTTCCTGATCCTTGGCCTCAAGATCCAGTAGAGTCAGACAGACAGAAAAATAACTGCAAGATGAAGTGCCACGTGCTCTTTAGAGACAAAGGAATGTGGGACTTGAGAGAGGACAACTCCTGAGCTGACAGTGGTGGTGGTGGGAGGAGGGGCACTGCAGAGCAGGGCCTTGAGTTCCATCGAAGCAGAATCAGAAGACCGACAGACTAGCGCTTTCTGGACAAGGACCTGGTCTTAGTTTGTTCAGCCCGCTATAAGGAGAAACAGCAGGTGCGTGGTTTAATAAAAGAAGTGTGTTTCTCACAACTCTGGAGGCTGAAAAGTCCAACATCAAGGTGCTGGCAGATTTGGTGCTTGGTGAAGACCCACTTCCTGGGTCATGTTCTTTCATGGCAGAAGGGGCAAAGGAGCTCTCTGGGGTCTCATCTTTATAAGATGTGCCCTTATAGGGCACTGGTCTGATCACGCTTCATTCTCTCTGGAGCAATTAGTAATTGCCCTCTGCTCTTCCCCAGTAGCATATTGGACACTTTTCAACCCTAGGGCTCATCTTCTGGTACCATCTCTTTTTGCCTTTGTTCCTACTGTTCATGGGGTTCTCTTGGCAAGAATATTGGAGTGAGTCTCCATTTCCTTCTCCAGTGGACCACCTTTTCTCAAAACACTTCACTATGACATCTGTCTTTGGTGGCCCTGAATGGCATGGCTCATAGCTTCACTGAGTTACACAAGCCCCTTCACCATGACAAAGCTGTGATCCTTGAAGAGGGATGTGAATAGATACTTGAAGAGGGATGTGAATAGATACTTCTCCAAAGAAGAAATAAATGAGCAATTAGAATATCACCAGGACTTTCCAAGTGGCTCAGTGCATTCCACCTGCAATGAAAGAGACTCAGAAGGCAGGTTCAATCCCTAGGTCAGGAAGATCCCTTGGAGGAGGGCATGGCAACCCACTCCAGTATTCTTGCCTGGAGAATTCCAGGGATGGAGGAGCCTGGAGGGCTATAATCCACGGGGTCGCAAAGAGTTGGGCACAACTGAAGTGACTGAGCATGCAGAAGCAATTTGATCAAGAGGGCTCAGTCCTTATGACCTAATCGCTTCCCAGTGGCTCCATCTCTAAACATCATCAGACTGGGGATCTAGATTTCAACATGAATTTTGAGGGGACACAAGCATTCCATCCCTAGCATACCTATACAAATGAGGGTAGAGTGTAAAAAAGAGACAGCATGATGGAGACAGGAAGAGGCTTGGGTGGTGAGGCAAAGTGTGTGGGAGGGACAGAGACGGGAGGTAGTAACATAAACTTGGTATGGACCACAAAAGGCCCTATGTGTGGGACTTCCCTGGTGGTCCAGGGACTAAGACTCGGTATTTCCAGTGCAGGGGGGCCACAGTTCAACCCCTGGTTGAGGAACTAGATCCCACATTCCACAACTTGAGTTCACGTGCTGTAACTAAAAAGCAGCCAAATAAATAATAAAAAAAATGAAATAAAAATTAAAAAAAGAAAGGCCCTGTGTGCTAAGATAAAAATTTGGATCTTATTTTCCTGGCAATGGGAAACTATTTAAAGTTTTTAGACATAAAATGGCTTTTTTTGATCTGTTTTTAGAAAGAGAATGCTGGCAGCCGTGGAGAGGGGGGACTGAAGCTGGAAGTATGTGGAGGCAGAAAGTCAGTTGGGATATTGAGAAATAATCTAAGGGAGAAAAGATGAAGTCATGGAGGTGGTGGTGGAGATGGAGAGCAGGGATGGAGTTAAAGAGATTTCTGTAAGAAGCTACACACCTTGGTGACTAAGTAGACATGAAGGGTGAGGGAGAAGGAAAAGTCTACCTCGATTTCCAGGTTTCTGATTTAGGTGATTGTGCACATCAGAGACATGTGTTCGATCCCTGGGTCAGGAAGATCCCCTGGAGGAGGGCATCGCAACCCACTCTAGTAATCGTGCCTGGAGAATCCCATGGACAGAGGAGCCTGGCAGGCTATGGTCCATAGGGACACACAGAGTCGTACACAACTGAAGCAGCAACACAGCATGCACACAGCACGCACACGCACAGAGGCGACAGCAAACCAGAGAAACAGGAGAGGAGGGGCGAGTGGGGGAACAGTGGTCCATTTGGACTTGTTGACTGTGGGTGAATGGAAGATGCTCAGATGAAATAACCAAAAGGAGATATGATGGGTTCAGGACAAAGTTGAGGCTGGAGATATTACTATGTAAGCTAAAGACAGATGGGCTCAAGTGAGCCAAGCCAGAGGGAGGGTATAGGGAGAAGAGAGCTGAAGAAGAGAGGCCAGCAGAGGAAGAGTGGGAAAAGATGAGACACAAGGGGCCAGCAAGGAGGTCCGGGAGGAATAAGAGCAGGGAAGAGTGCTATCCAGGGGACCAGGATTGCTGATGGACAAAAGGAGGAGAAGGGGTTCCATACAGCAGAGCGATGAGGGCATGAACATGAGAACCAAATTGTACCCTGAAGCCGAGGAGGTCATTGGTGACTCTAGTAAGATCAACTTCAAAATCCACCAAAATCTGCCTCTCGACTCAATCCATGGACTCCCCTGTCTCTCTTCATGGGATGGTGGGAAGAAGGTTGAGGAATCCATGGGAGGTGAGGAAGTACATGATGCCTTCCAAAAGTTCTGGGATGCCAAATGACTGAGCACGATGTTTAACTCCAGCAGGAGTTCATATGGATGACAGGTCCTCAAAGTCTCCATCATTAGGGTCTGGGTCCCTAGAGTGAACCACATTTACCCCATGCCTCCCCAGAAGACCCTCCAAGACCAGGAGGACCACATTATGTAGTACCAATAGGTGACCAGATTATCAACTGCAGTGAAGAGTTTTGCCTTTTTGGTCAACAAGAAACCCAAATCCTGTTATTCCACCAAGGCATCCTCCACTGTTAAGAACAAGAAGAGGATTATGAACAGCTTTTGGTTTTAATTATTTAGCATGAGAAACCAGATTGAGAACAGAAAACAAAACTATTACAATAGGAAGAAGATAAGAAAATACAGTTAGCCTAGCTGGAGGAATCTCTTTTAGAGACAACTGCTGCATCTCAAGGCAAGATTTTGGAAAATAAGGGCTCTGAATCAGACAAAAGCAACCAGTGCACTTACTCAAGTCACTTGAAGAATCTTACAAATTCCAAATTTCTCTTGATCAAATAAATATTTCCTTCTTGGTGATTTTCTATTGCTTTCTTAAAGGTTCATATTAATATGATAAACAATATAGTATCAAGACATCAGGAGAATGATGATTGCAAAAAAAAAGAATGCTATCCAAACACACACAGAAGAAAAAGTTCCAGGGACTTCCCTGGTGGTCCAGTGGCTAAGACTCAACTCTCCCAATGTAGAGGACCTCGGTTCGATCCCTGGTCCATGAACTAGATCCCACATCCTGCAATTAGAAAAAGAAAAAAAAAAGGACCCTGAATGAGGAGACTAAGACCTGGCACAGCCAAATAAATAAATGGGTTTTTGGTTTTGTTTTGTTTTTAAAAAAGGAAGTTCTGGGATGAAGAGATGATGTTTGTAGGACAGACAGAGTTCCAAGACAGTGAGACAGAAGGTCTTATAAGAGAGAGATTTGAGTAGGGCTTTAGGATCAAGAGGAAAGGCACTGAAGAGAGAAGTGAGATCCCAATTAAGCTGCACGAGAACACCAAGCTCAGGCTCCAAAGGTTATTTCAAGTTCAGCCCTCATTTTCCCGGAGAGCACTTAGTTCCCCAGCCATACTTCCAAAACCTATGTCACCCCTAATTCACCACAAGCATAAGACAAAACAATGCGTGAGAAACACATTCCTTAGTTCTGCTCAGAGTCCTGGAGAAGATCTCACCATCTCAAAGATGCTAGAAGGCAGGCCCTGGGCTCTCAGGAATGGGCAAGATGGACCTCTACTCTGATCTGGCTCAGGTACCTCCAAAGAGCAGAGACCACTTAAGTCACCCCAAGGAAAGGGGAGTGGGGGACAAGGATATATGCGGTCAGGGGTCTAGAGCCTGAATGCAGATAGGAAAGCCACAGGGAAGGTGGCAGCGTTTGGCCCGTCTTGAAGCTGCTCTGTTCCCCTCTGGATATCTGTACCATTGTCCTCTCTCTGCCAACCATTTCCTCCACTCTGTTTCTTCAGCTCCCTTCTAACTTTGGTTTGCAGGAGGCTTTGACTTTTCATCTGCAGCTTCACAGATTCCCCACCAGCTACTATCTGAGTTGCCACCAGATCCAGCTTCTGTTTCCCAGCATTCAAGACAGGGATCCAATTGGCCCAGTTCTAGCTCAGGCAAGGCCTTGGGTCACTGCCAGTCTATAGTTGCCTGTCTTTAGGTCAGGTGCCCACCCCTCCTCTGAGAGCAGTAAGGAGGGACTCGGGGACCCAGGACACCTCCACTTTGCTATTTTTGTCTTTTTAGTATTTATTTACTTATTTGGCTGTGTCGGGTCATATGTGGCACGTGGATCTTCGATGCATGGCTCCCTAGTTGTGATACATGGGCTCAGCAGT
>SJYA01002473.1:489763-529281 GCA_006410615.1 Neotragus moschatus | reverse complement strand
TGTGGCATGTGGGATCTTAGTTCCTCAACCAGTCATCAAACCCACATCCCCTGCATTGCAAGGTGGATTCTTAACCACTGGACCACCAGGGAAGTCCCACCTTCACTTTTAAATCCAGCACTTCCTACAGAGGCTGAAATGAGAGATGGGCAGGCAAGCACCCCAAAACCCATCCAGCACAATAAACCTATTTTTTTTCTAAACCAGCTGACATGGTCTGAATTGGGAGAACGACTCGGGGCAGGAAATGATGAGGTTTCAAACCACCATTCAAGGATCCTTAAGGCACTGAGCACCTACTGTGGACCTTTGAGATGACCACATTTGGACCAGGCAGTGGATGCATAGCAGAGAATGATGGAGACAGTGGGAAACGCTTCTTGCTCCCACGACACACATCTTGGCTCCCTCCACCCAGAGATGGCAAGAGCCATCTTAATGCACTGTGTCTAGGGCTCTCCTATCTGCTGACTTGGTGCTGGCCTTCTGTGGCCTCCTTCTTCCAAAAAGTATGAGAACTTGGGAGCTATGGGTAGAAGCCTGAGGGTGTGGGCTGGCCCTTTGGCCTCAGGCCCTCCCACCCGAGGCGGTGCTCTCCATCCTCAGCCTCCCCCTCCTCCTGCCTCTCCCCAGGCCCTGACCAGAGCTGTCAATCTGCAGAGGGCTTTCCAGAAGTCACTGCTATCCTTTCAAAAGTAGCAAGAGTTCCAAAACCAAACTCCAGATGCCTTCCCTCCCACATCCTCCCTCAGCCCCACCAGCCTGTCCACCTCGTGAAATAAAGAGACTTAGAAATCACAAGTGTGGAAATGACATCAATGGACATTGGACAGAGACTTGTACCAGGAGGGGAGCGGGTCTGGGGAGGGGGCTGAAGAACGGTGGCCTTAACTGACCCATCACCCCGCCTGCATTCTGCTTCTTTCTCCCCTAGCCTTTCAGCCCTTTAAAGCTTTCAGTGCACGGAAAGAGCCTGTCTTCCTTAAAGTAGGAGTAATGTTCGCGTCTGCTCTTAACAGAACATCCGGTAACACTTTAATTGAAATTTTAACTCTGATTATTCCAGCTGACCAGGAATGCAAGCAAAATCAAAGCTGTGAAGGTCCCAATAGACACACACATGAAAAGATAGTGAAAGATTACTGCTGGAGCTGTGTGCTACCCTGGGATTCGTGACCTCTGGAGGGGAAGATGTTGACCCAGGGCCAGAGAGCGGGCATGACCACTCAGAGCTTTTTGGTAACAGAATTTTATTAAAGTATAAAAGAGATAGGGGAAGCTTCTGACATAGTCATCAGAAGGGGACAGAATGAATACCCCCTTGCTAGTTTTTAGCAAGGCATTTTATGCCTGTCTGTTAGCAAGCTGTTCATCAGATAAGAGAGACACTTTAAGGGTGAGGGAGTTTCACCAGCCCCTCTCCCACAATATGCATTTTTGAGATAGAATGGCACAAGGTGTGCCATCTCTGGCCATAAAACAATTGACATGAGTACTGGTTTGTCACACCATTATCAGCCCAAGGTTTGAGAAAAGAAAAACAGTTAGTCTTAGGCGGAACCATTTTGAAGAAAGGCAGATTCCAAAGCAAATACATAGTTTCATTAACACAGCTTTTAAAAAAAACATTTTCATAGGAAAAATGCATTGGCTAGCTCAAGGTTTGAGAAAAGTTCAGACAGAACCAGGTGTCCTCAACAGAGAACTAAAGGAAACCTCTTTTAATTTTGTGTAGAGAAGGGGGGAAAAAAAAGTCTGGCACTCGCAATTTATTGCCTCCTAACTGCTTGGGGACCTCTGGCCTTCCTACCTGTTAACCTTCTCAATAGAAAAGAGAGAGGGCTTCCCTGGTGGCTCAGATGGTAAGGAATCCACCTGCAATGGGGGAGACCTGGATTCAGTCCCTGAGTTGGGAAGATCCCCTGGAGGAGCGCATGGCAACCCACTCCAGTATTCTTACCTGGCGAATCCCCATGGACAGAGGAGCTTGGCGGGCTACAGTCCATGGGGTCGCAAAGAGTCGGACACGACTGAGCAACTAAGCACAGCACAGAAAAGAGAAAGAGAGAGACAAAGGCTGAGGACCAATGAACCCGGGGAACCCAGGAGAATTCTATTTCAGCGTGCCTCAAACATCACGTCCCTGCCTCTCAGGAGACCCCAGGCTACCGCCCCGAGATCCCTCTTCTCCCTGAACCTTCCCAAAGCACAATCACATCCACCCTTTCTCATCCAGCCCTCTGCCACCCTCAGGCCTAGACTGACCCAGTGAACCACGTTTCTTGTTCACATCAGACCAGCGGTCAGCAGATTTTAACACTGTGAATCCAGAATATGCCCTGAGATTGTCGTCTTGGGACCCTGCTTCACTCTCCGGAGAGCCACAGCAGGGTGCAGGAGAGCCAGAGAGGCTGCGAGAAACAAACATGGTGACAATGGCTTACTGGAATATTTGGCTGGGAAAAGCTTTGTTCCCACATAAAATCAACCCAGATGGATTATGAAAAAGAAAGTGACACGCACGAGTTTTTAAATAAAACAGCACTTTCCAAATCATGTGGGCTAAATACTATGTGAGATCCAGGATGAGAGCCTGGAGCAGAAAAAGCACACGGATGGAAAAACTGACGAAACACAAATAAAGACAGGAGTTTAATTACTAGTAAAGGACCCATGTTAATCTCTCAGTTTCGACTAAAGTACTTTGGTTATAGAAGAGGTTAACATGAGGGGGAACTGGGCCCAAGGGTGTACAGGACTCTGTACAACTCTGTTGCAACTTTTAATCTAAAATGATTCCAAATTTTAATGTTTATTAAAAAAATATCATATGACTGTTTCTAGCTTCCTGATCCCCCCACCCCATCCTCACTCCTCCTCCTCCTTCCCCCACCCCACCCCCCACCACCAGCACAGATTCACAATCTGCGGCTCCCTCTGAGTTCCTTGGGTGGCAACCACCGAGTCCCATGAGGACGAGCTGGGGCCAGAGGCAGGATGTGTGGTCATGGGCGGGTTTGAACTAGCAGGAACACAAGGGAGTCAGGCTGCAGAACCACAAACAGACCAAAGCCCTGGAATTTCAGATCATTCCAGATCTACAGGTCATTCGTTCATTCAATAAGTATTTATCCTCACACATGCCAAGTGTCATGCTAGGCTGCTGTGAGAGTGAGGATGGCGGGGGAAGAGCGTTGCAGGTACAAAATGAATGAGACCCAGAGAAACACAGTCTCCTCCCTTAAGGAAGCAGTGAGGGAAACAGATGTGTTCCCCAGGCAGTGAGGATACCCAGCAGTATTGACTGGGGGATGAGGGTATGCACAGAATCTGCCAAGGCGGTCAAAGAAGCCTTCAGAGGGGCTTCCCTGGTGGCTCAGTGGTAAAGAATCTGCCAGCCAATGTAGATTTGATCCCTGGTCCGGGGAGATCCCACATGCAATGGAACAACTAGGCCCATGCTCCAGAACAGCTGAGCTCTCACTCTAGAGCCGGGGAGCTGCAACCACTGAGCCCACGTGCCGCAACTACTGAAGCCCACGCACCTAGGGCCCATGCTCTGCAACAAGAGAAGCCACCGCAATGAGAAGCCCACACTGCAGCTAGAGAGCAGTCCCCACTCGCCACAACTAAAGAAAGCCCACGCGGCAGTGAAGACCCAGCACAGCCAAAAATAATAATCATTAAAAAAAAAAAAAAGGAAAACTTCACAGAGGAGGTGGCATAAGCTCTGGCAACTATAGTTCAGTTGCTCCCTGTGACCCAAAGAGAGTCACACACAAGCCTCTGGCTCTGGCAGTTGGAAGAAGGAACTGAGGAAAAGGAAGGCCACGCCCTCTACACATATCAGGTGCTATTGGCATCATAAAATCATCATCACCATCATCACCATTAGCATCATCATCACCCTCAGGACTCTGATGACCCAGTAGGAGGCCCAAAGCCCTAAAGGGAGCCCCTGGTGAGGGAAAAACAGGCATAAAGGAGACCTGGGGCTGCTTCCCATGCCTGCAGCTAAGGGGCCACTTCCAGGCGGCCTGGGGCGTGTTGACACAGCTGGGGAAGAAAGGCTTGTTGCCTCATTAATCACTTCTGCACAGGAGCTCCAAGGGAAGGGTGCCCCAGGGGCCTGGGCTCTTTTTCCCGGGGCTCCTGACGGTGGAGAGGGGGTGCCTGGCCTCAAGCCTGGAGACAGGGATGGGTCTGTAGAAGCCAGGATGGCAAGGAAGGAGGCTGCCAGGCCCCAGGGACCCCCCTTACCCCCAGGCCAGGGGGATTTCCCAGGCAGGATGTTTGTCTAAAGAGCAGCGGCCTTCCTGCCCAGAGGTTAAAACCGCTTCCAGCCTGTGGCTGGTAACCCCCTAACAGACAGGTCCCAGGAGAGGCGTATACTTTTTTCTTTCTCTTGTGGCCAAGCCACTGTCAGCTGCTTGCCACGCGGTTCCTGACCCTCCGTAAACCCCNGCGACCCCAAGGACTGTAGCCTACCAGGCTCCTGTCTATGGGATTTTCCAGGCAATAATCCTGGAGTGGATTGCCATTTCCTTCTCCGGGAGGGGGGTTCTTCCCAACCCAGGGATCGAACCCAGGTCTCCCGCATTGTAGACAGATGCTTTACCGTCTGAGCCACCAGTCAACTGATGAATGGGTAGACAAAATGTAGCATTTCCATAAAATGAAATATTATTTGCCCACAAAAAGGAATGAAATACTAATACATGCTACAATGTGAATGAAACTTGAAGATGTTATACTATATGAAAGGAGCCAATCACAACCAACTACATATTGCATGATTCTATTTATATGAAACATCCAGAATAGGCAAATCTATAGAAACAAAAAGTAGAATAGTGGTTGCCTAAGGCCAGGGGTGTTTGGAAGAAAGTAGAGATTGACTGCTAGTGGGTCCAGTTTTCCTTTGGAAAGGTGAACTCTTGTAAAACTGATTGCTGTGAGGGTTACACAACCTTGTGACCATACAAAAACCATGGAACGGCACATCTTACATGGATGAATTGTAGGGCATGTGAATTACATCTCAATAAAGCTGCTAAAAAATTACTCAGATACCAAAGGGCTTGTCTCCATTTAAGTTCAAAGTTTCTTATATTGGGAAAAGAAGAATTTGTTTCTTCTCTGAACCTGAAAGATTTGAAGTCCCTAAAATCAACATTTCAAATGAATATGAAAAAGCCAATAACAAATAGGGAAAATACACAGACTAAATGCAACACACCTACATCCATTTTTAAGACACCATCAAATGGTAAAATACAAGCCAAAGCTAAAAACAAACCAAAGCATTCTGTTGTATACCTCTCCCATAAAAAATAACCTAAAGTATCACAAAAGTCAGTGGAAAACAATAATTTTCATGGTATTTAGTGGTACCAGCTCTGTGATTTCCTTAACCAATTGATCCTAATCTGCCTATCAGAAGTGGAGGCAAGTTTGATATATCTTTTGCTTTTGCCAAAGGGAGGAAGCTATTCCCACATCATAATCACATCCTTCTAGAAATCAAAAACGTGTGTTCAAGCCATGGTGGTCCTGCAAAAAACATAAACTCATAAAGGGGTTCTTGATTCATTGTCATCATTCATTTTGTTCACTGGAATAACCAGAGTTTTGCCAAGCTATACTATGACTGATAGCTTTTTCATAAAAAGGTATTTTACAAAATATTGAAATGTAGCCTATTTCTACCTGATAAATGCCTGGACCTGTAAACTTTGAACCCTCTTTGGCCTTTGTTGCTTCTGACCTTGTTTAAATGATTAATGTTCTTTTAACAACTGCAGGATGCAGAAGGCAGCATGCACTTACTATGTGCAGATTCTTTATTCAAGGCAAAATGAGGTTGTTCAAGTATAAAACTGATGATAATATTTACTCTACTACCCAGGGAGTTGTGTCATTTTTAATTTCAGGTACTCTATGAAAGGGCAAGTATGTGCTTTTGAGACACATTTTTCTTCCTCTTTCTTTTTTGATTTTTATATTATGGAAGTATAATAACACGTTTATAGGAGACTTGGAAAATGCAGAACAAAGTTATATATAGTCCCACTACATATTACAACTGTTCTTTAAGTAGGTAAATTAAGATTTTAGTTGGCTTTTCAACATCAAACTCTCAAAAATTAATAAAATGAATATACAGAAAAGTAGGAGGATATAGCAGACCTGAAAATCACCATGAATCAATTCAACATCATTAAGAAGTATACGATTTTCACACAATAGTAGGATGAAAATTCTATTCAAGTTCCCATAGAACATAAACTAGGAGACACTGAAACATATCTGGGACAAAACAAGGTACAAAAATTTCATAGACTGAAGGTATTGAAATCATACAGAGTCGAGACACACAGTTTCCTTTTTAAAAAGTTACAAAGGAGCCCTCAGTTTTTTAATTTCAAAAAAGTACATTAACACAATTTATTTATCATCTCTAAACTAAAAGCAAATGAATGAATAATAGGATTATTTTATCACACATTTAAAGTTATTGTTTTATCAGTGTTTAGTAGCATTTTGTACCACTTTGCTGTGATCATTAGAGTCGGTGAGTTATAGCATTATTGAGTTATGTGAAGTCTCAAACCTCCCAACTCTATCTACTGTTAATATCCATCACTTTATTAAAGATCTGCATTTGCCAGAAGTCAGCAGAATTGCTTTCAGGGTCTAGATAAAAATGGATTGCAAATTTCTTAATTAACATCACTCTGGAAATAGTGAAAGCATACCCAATTTTCCTCATTGATTTTACATCAGAGTTGAAAACAAAACAAAATGGTCTACTGGCCCACAGAGTGTATTATGAGCCCAGGAAATAAACAAAATTAGAAATCTTTAGTAACTTGCTCAATGTACACCATTACTTCCAGTAATGGTGCAGCTCTGAAAACAATTGTCTTTGACAAAATATTGATACATTTCCTTAAGACTATGTAAAGGAATATTCTCCTTGTTTAGGGATGGGGGAAGCAGCTGACGGAGGGTGAACCAAAAGAATTAGGGAGAACAGCTTTGTTTTAAAGAGCTCATCTACAATGAAATCAATGGATTATTACATCTGCACTGCAAACAAGGCATTTCCTATCTCATTCAGGATCCACATCGCCATAGGCAAGGTTTTTGTTTAACAATTTACATAAAATATTACTAGAGGAGAGGTTTTTTTTTTTTTTTCCTTAATGGCTTCGAGGTTAAAGTTGAAAATACCAACTTGAGGTTGTGCAGAGATGTGGCCATATTGAATGTCATTCCAAATATTCCAGTAAATCATTTCATTATCCATAATAATAATCTTCACTGGCTTTACAAATAATTGCTTTGCTAAACTTAAAGGAAGTCTGATTTTAATTTGCTATCTACATCTACATTCTCATATTCTTTTTATAGATTTTTTTAACAAGT
Source organism: Neotragus moschatus (assembly GCA_006410615.1). Taxonomy (NCBI): domain Eukaryota; kingdom Metazoa; phylum Chordata; class Mammalia; order Artiodactyla; family Bovidae; genus Neotragus; species Neotragus moschatus. The sequence continues at coordinate 521,850 of SJYA01002473.1, read as the reverse complement.
TATCAGTAGGATCTTCCTTCACTCAAACATAAGTGAAAGTTTTATCTATCTTGAGATATCACTAAAATAATTTATTGCTGGGGAAACAAAACCTTTTGTCTCAAAATATATTTCTTCCCGACAGCTGTGGTATTTCAGGGAAAGCACCAAAGCTATGATGATCTGGACTGCAATCAACCATTCTTAATAGGAAATTTTACAGACTTTTAATAAGATATCCTCAAATAATTTATGAGGAGAGGTTTTGAAGTGAAGAGGCATTGTTTGGCAATATGTTCTTCCTCTAATCTCAGGAAATTTAAATAAAAGAGTACTCATTTCCTCTGAACTCAGCAGTTCTCCTTAAAAAAAAAAAAAAAAAAAGAAAGATTAAGAAAAACACCTGCTACAACAGTCCCAAAACAAAGCTTACTTGCTGCAAACAAAACTGTGCTAAAGCAAACAAACAAACACTTCAGGATTATTACAGACTTCTCTTGTAAACTCCCAGGTTAGGAATTTCCACCAACAAAACCACAAGCCCAGGACTGTTTGAAAATCATCGGAGAACTGTCCCCTGTCTACTAAACGTATAGAATCATGCCTAGGTCACTCTGCTCCCTGGGAGCAGTGATTCCCAATCTGGCCTGTATCTTGACCCCCACCTCCAGCTGTTTATTGGTTTTGATGTTATCTTGATGCTACTCTGAATTCTTCCTGTTAAAGTTTCTACATTCATCTTTTTTGATTGCCCACCATTTTGTTGTGGGTTTTGTTCGCTTGATTGGTGTTGGTTTATAATGTTATCTTCCCACTTAAAATAGAAACTTCAAACCTTTCTTTACCCATCATCATAGTCATAATTTCATCATCTTCAGATATACTGACATTCATTCCATTTCGTTCCTACATGGGGAAAGAAATGGACAACATACGGGTNTGGGTTTTGTTCGCTTGATTGGGGTTGGTTTATAATGTTATCTTCCCACTTAAAATAGAAACTTCAAACCTTTCTTTACCCATCATCATAGTCATAATTTCATCATCTTCAGATATACTGACATTCATTCCATTTCGTTCCTACATGGGGAAAGAAATGGACGACATACGGGTCTCTCAGGATTTAATGGATGTACATGTAAATTACTTGGGTGTCTCATTTAAAAGGTAGCTTTGACTTAGTGGTTCAGATGTGAGGCTAGACATTCTACATCTCTAACAAGCTCCCAGGTGATATTCTATGCTACTAGCCTTTGAACCACATTGAGCAGCAAGGAGTAGATCTCTTCCAAGTTTAAATGCCATATCCTAGGAGTTTCAATGAGGTTCCTGTGGGGTCTTTAAAACTCCATGAAATGACCCAAAATCCTTTTCAGAAAACTTAAAAAAATTTGACAGTCACATATACTGCCCTTCTTCAAGAAATGCAACCAGGAGAATTAAAAAAAACAACAAACATTAGCTGACTAAAGCATGTTTGATGTTGAACACAATCTCTGTCTTGGGTCAAGAGAAAATTATTTTATTCATTTTCACACTAGCTCTTTCTCTCTCTCTTTTTTTTCTACCAATAACCTTGACCCCTCTCCCACACACAGATTCAGTTGAGTAGCTTCTGTACTTACATAAATTTTGCTTTCATTCATCAACCATCATCCAGAAACCCACAGCTGCACTGTTAAAAGAGAAGAAAAAAAGATACTCAGCTATGCCTCTGATAAGATGTACACAAATTTACTCAAAGCACAGTTGTGTTCTCAAAGAAGAATGGGAGGAAATGTGGATTCATCGTGTATGTTCCCAAGATATCTTGAGGCCTTAGCCATTAATCCAGGAGAATTCTTTCTCCAATACCAACTCATTCCTTTATCATTCAGACTGAATATACAGCTAGAGATGGATAATTCTTAAACCTTCAGCCAAGATATAAACTGAAAATTTCTCCAAACTTAAAAAATAATTATATAACTTATAATCTACTCTTGTGGGCTCCATTTTATGAATTCTTTCTTCTTTTTTCTTTAGAGTAAAAGATATACTGATTTAGAAATGTGGAAAACTGATATCCCAGTTTTCTCTTCCTGTTTTCTGTATTTTCATGAGTAGAGATCAAAAGTGATGACCTCAGTTTTCCACTTCACTTCAGAGATGAATACCTAGCTTAATGGAAGAAAAAATTTCAAGAACATTTATGTTATACTGGAAAAACATAAGTGGAAAGGATTTTTAAATCTTTCAAGAAATTAACTTTTTGTAAAATTTCTAAATGCATTTGCATACTATAAACCTTAGATCATATTGTTTGAACTAATCACAGACCAAAACAACCAAGGTCAGACATAAATTCAAAGGCCTTCAGCAACAAGAGCAAAGAAAACAAACAAAAAGATGGAGAATGGGGCAGGGCAAGGGAAGGAAGAGCAAGTTAGAACTGAAATAGTTGTCTCTTTCTGGGAAAGCTGCTCTTTGGAGAACACTTAGAGTTATGAGGGAAGAATATCTGTTTAGATAGAATAGTCAATCCAAGGGATCAACGGTACAGCTGATAGGTGTGCCTATGTGTTCAGTTGCTCAGTCATGTCCAACCCTTTGTGACGTTTAGCCCGCCATTCTCCTCTGTCCATGGGATTCTCCAGGCAAGAATATTGGAGTGGGTTGCCGTATCCTCCTCCAGGGAATCTTCCTGACCTAGGGATCAAACCCAGGTCTCATGTCTCCTGAAATTGCACAGCAGATTCTTTACCACTGGGCCACATCCACTGTTAATTATATGACAACAGATTGTGGCTTGCGCTAACAATGATATACTGTTAGCATATTGTAAAGTTCTCTGCTCACTGGGTAAAGGATCCACCTGCAATGCAGGAGACATGGGAGACATGGGTTCAATCCCTGGGTCGGGAAGATCCCTTGAGAAGAAGGAAACGACAACCCACTTCAGTATTCTTGCCTGGAAAATCCCATGGACAGAGGAGCCTGGCAGGCTACAGTTCACGGGGTCACAGAGTTGGACATGACTGAGCAACTAAGCATACAATAACACAGAGTTTTTTAGAGTTTTACTGACGTACCTAAAAGCTTGGTCATGTTTGGCTCTTTGTGACCCCGTGGACTGTAGCCTGCCAGAGAGTTTTACTGAATTCCCCTGAAAATAGATAATGAATGGTTTACAAAGTCCTTTGAAAACTATGAATTAAACATTACATGGGGGTACAAATCATCGTTAGTAACAGTAGTCGTGGTTTGTTTAGTGGTTTGGGGCCAGATATTATTTTAGATTCTTTACTCACTGTTTCTAAACTGCTATCCATGGCTTTGTAAGTAGGTTATTAAAGTTTTATTATTATTAACTAGTAAAATAAATCAAAATCCAAGGAAGACTTTTTTGAACGAGAGTGATGTAAAATGATATATAAAACTTTGTACACCACTGCGTATCTCACACTTTTAGTTGTTCACTGTCCAGATTGCTCTTCTCTGCTCTGACAGCAGCTGAGATTTGCATGCAGTTAAAAAAAAATTGGGCCAGAATCAAAAAAAATCAAGGGCAGGCCACAAGCTGGCTCATCAGAGAGTGGAATTCTCACACATCTGAAGGGTCTGTCTTAAGTCCCTGATTCTCATGGTGATATATTCCTGAACAACCTCTTCTACTCTTTTATTTGTAGGTCAACTAAATACTGTAAAAACACTTGGGGAGTGACTGCTAATGGGGAACGGGTATTCTTTTTGAGAGTGATGAAATTGTTCTGGAATTATATAAGGGTAATGGTTGCAGAGGTCTTTGGAAAAAAATATCTACTGAATTGCACATTTTAAAAGAATAAATTTCATGGTAGGTACATTATAGCTCGACAAAAATACAAATATACTGTTTTACTGTTATACATGAGCCTTACAGAAAAATTTGAGAAAGGACTATTATTAACAATTGAAACCCTTAAAAAACACTTTAATCAGTAAGTGAAGTTGTTACATACAAGATATTGTAGAGCATCATCTAATTTATGCTTTCTACCATTGTGTTGACAGTACCAGCCACAGTGAGGTATCAAATTCTGCACTCGGGCAAATGAATAGTGAGTTAATCTTTGCCACTTCTCCCCACTTACTATCACCACACCAGCCACACTCCCTAAACCGCTCGTTAAAATGTCATGGAAGGAATGTGACCCAACCCCTTCAGTCTGGCTCTAACAAGACTATCATCGCTACCAAATCAATACGTAAACTCACACACTCCATTTGGTCAACTGTCCAAAGTCATCTTTACTTTGAAATTCATTTGAAGCCACAGCACCAAAAAATCCACCAAACCAAAAACTGTTGCTCATTACAGTTTTCTTCTTTGTCTTTTCTCCAGTTAAATGGTTTAGACATTATTAAGGCTCACATTATGTTTTTTTAAAATAGAGTTTTTATTTGACTCTTTATTGCAAAAAGCACCCCCCACAAGTGCCTGCCAATATCTAGAATTTAGAGAGTATGTCAGTGGTACTAAAGTAAGGAGATAATACATACAAGCTATCTTTTAAATTCGAAGCGCATATTGCCAAAGAAAAGTTCTTGAATTAAGTCACTAAATCCCAAGGTTGTAGCTATCATTCTGTAACTCCTCACCATATCCTTCCAAAACAACAAAAAATGTCCCAAGATTTTTGTCACTGAAAATCAATATATGAAGCTTTTGCCTGCAGAAATAGCAGGGCTGTGGGGCTGCTAAACTCACTAAGAGAGTAGATCAAAGTCATACAGCCGAGAATGTCAGCAAGCACCTTGCAGAACTGGGTGTAAAGATGCTGACATAGTGAAGTCACCTGGCAGTGGTCCCTCTCCTGGCCAGCCCAGGCCCCTGCTGGTCCCAAGTGCCCTCTCGGTGCCTGGAGCCCTCTGATGTGTCTCTCCACTCTAGCTGTCACCTCTGACCTCTGCTCCCAAATTAATCCTCCCTTATCTCTCCATCAGAACTCCCATTTCCTCCCTGATCTCTGGGAGATGTTAAATGNCAGCCGAGAATGTCAGCAAGCACCTTGTAGAACTGGGTGTAAAGAGGCTGACACAGTGAAGTCACCTGGCAGTGGTCCCTCTCCTGGCCAGCCCAGGCCCCTGCTGGTCCCAAGTGCCCTCAGTGCCTGGAGCCCTCTGATGTGTCTCTCCACTAGCTGTCACCTCTGACCTCTGCTCCCAAATTAATCCTCCCTTATCTCTCCATCAGAACTCCCATTTCCTCCCTGATCTCTGGGAGATGTTAAATGTTAAAAAGTGATATGGAATATTTACAAGATGATACTTTGTAAACTGCACAGTTCCATAGATATGGTCTTTGTTAGTGTAAAAATATATTAATACTCAATGTGGTTTATTTACAGATATAAAGAGGTTGTTTGTGGTGATATGTTGGCAAAGGAAGGAATCTGTAATGGAAGAATGGCAAATGGGAGGAAAGTTTTGGGAGTTAGAGGTTTTCCATGCATTCCTCTATCCATCCAACACATCACATCATGAAACTGCCTGTGAACTGCCTGTTCTGTGATATTGTTAAACATACACGGCTTTGGAATTTCCTTAGTTTATAGTTAGAGGCTGAACTTTGCATCTTTAATGCTAAATTGCTGGTGGCTCAGTGATAAAGAATTCTCCTGCAAATGCAGGAGACACGAGTTCGGTCCCTGCTCCTGGAAGATCCCACATGCTGCTGAGGAACTTAGCCTGTGAGCCACAGCTACTGAACATGTGCCCTAGAGCCTGGGAGCTGCAAATGCTGAAGCCAAGTGCCCTAAAACCAGTGCTCCACAACAAGAAAGCCACCGCAGTGAGAAGCCTGTGCACTGCAGCTAGAAAGTAGCCCCCGCTTGCCACAACTAGAGAAAAACTGTGAGCAGCAACGAAAACCCAGCACAGCCAAAAATAAAATTAGTTTTGAAAGTGCTTAATTGCTTATTATTCTATGTATACTATCCATATGGCTGAGAATATGTGGATCACTTCACTTCAGTAAGTTTCTATGTTTATCAAATGCTTACTATTACACTGGGGTGTTCATTGTCCCACGGTCCTTTCCACTTTGGCTTTTTAAGTTGCCTGGCCCACTACACATCACACCCCCAGCTCTTCCTGTAAGGAAGACACAAACAGCAGAAGCCACCACACCCCTACTTCAGTATACACCACTCCTCAGCTGAAGCTCCAATACTCTCTAGCCACTTAATCCAAAGAGCTGACTCATTGGAAAAGACCCAGACGCTGGGAAAGATTGAGGGCAAGAGGAGAAGGGGTAGGAAGAGGGTGAGATGGCTATATAGCACCACCGACTCAATGGACATGAATCTGAGCAAACTCCAGGATATAGTGAAGGACAAGGAGACCTGGTATGTTGCAGTCCATGGGATCGCAGAGGCGGACATGACTTGATTACTGAAAAACAACAACAACAACTTCTGTTTTTTCATAAGATTCTAAATTCCACTCTCTCTCCTAGTTCTGGTCTCCCTCCTAGCTTCAAATGAGAAGTTCCACTCACACAGATTGGAACAACCCACCCAGTCTTCCCACAAAGAGGTGGTAGAATTCACCTAGGAAGAACCTTACCTTCAATACTATTCATTGTCATATGAGATAAAACTTACTTAGATTCAATTTTGCTGGGACAACCTAAGAAATAATTCTTTTCTTCTGTGAGACTATTAACCCATTTAAACAACCTCATATGATACCAGTGACATATTCTTGCATGTCTCTTAAAAGGAAGGTATATTCCATGGTGTGGTATTTTATGCTTCGAGGTGCAGTAGTTAAGATGCTCCATAGATACATGAGTTCGCAACCCCTGAGATAGTGGGACGATTCTGAGCATCCTGTGAAAGACTTGAGGAGGACACAGCTAATCCCTTCAGCTACTGCGCTCTTTCCCAATCTTTCAAACTCACTTTACCCCTATTTCTTTCAAAGTTTGCAAACAGCCTTCCCATTTTCCCAGAGAAAAGCACTCGGATAATGTGTAACTTTACATTGTATCCTTTGCATGTGCAGAGCAGAGTCTAGAAAAGACTTGAGTGGAAAGCAATGGATCTTTAATGACAACATTCTAGGCACTGTGAGGCATACTCTTGGCCACAAGCCTTTACACCGCTAGTCTACCTATTCGTAAGACAGGTCATGGGCATATTCTCTGTATTAAGGCTTGAGAAGTGTCTCCACAAGAGATTATTTTTGTCTTAACATGGACATAGTAATAGTGAAACATACTGGCTAGTGAGCCTTTAGTGTTGAAAACTACTCATTAAATTTATTGGTTCTTTGATGTCCAATTCATAGCAAACTCTCACGGTTATTTTGCCAAAGGAAGTCAAAGTTATCAAGTTGTGTTTTTTAATGGGGATTGATACACTTTTATGAAAGGAACTTTGCAGAATTTCAAAAGAACATTCATTTCCCTTCTTCCTAAGTACAGTAACCTTGCCGTGGCCCCTTGAGGCTGCTCAACACCAGTGTGAATTTGCTGCTCCCTCATGAATTTTACAACCCATCCAACAAAGCATTCTGACTTTTTCACCTAAATATCAAAAACTTTCAGTTAGCCAAGAGAAGAAAACATCATTATCTAAAGCCTTTCTCACACTCGGTTCTATGGAAACCACTGACCATATATAGGAAAAATAGCAAGCAGCCGAGACTTAGATGGGAGCATTCATCTTCCCTTTGAGATAGAAAGTTCGGCTGGTGACTCGGGACCTCACTCCACGCTTCATTGGCAGAAATGCTCTATTTCTGCTTGAAAGCGTGGACACTTCAGAAGTGCCTCCCCTTGCAGGATGAGTAAAAACAATATCATTTTCCCTGATAGCTGCAGAATTGAAGTGAAGGATTATTTATTTAAACTTTTGAAGCATGAAGCCAAATGCAGCCAGTATGTACCGCGTCTGTCTTAGAAACCATAAGTCAGGGGGAGAGTTTACGAAGCATTCGATCAGCGGGCTGGTTCCCACTTTCTCCTGTAAACCACACAGACTGCAAGGCTGAAGCGCCAGTCTCTGAACTCCTATTAAAGAAGCAATCGTTTTCAGCTCCTTGTTTCCTACGACGACAGCACAATCCCATTACCTCTTCTTTCCTCACAAAAATATGTTTCCAATTATTCCACGGTTGATGGTTGATGAAAAGTTCTTTTATTACTTGCTAACAGTCATTGTTATGACTAAGAGCAGTGGGTCCGAGAGCCTTGGCTGTCCCTCCTTCCATCCTGCTGCCGGCCCCAGGTAACCCTTCACATCAGCATCTGACAGCTGCTGTGAATTTCACACAATCCTTACAACCTGGCGCTGGCTACCTGCAGTCAGACCTCCTGCAGATCACCTCCACTGCTGCTTGAGCCCAAGTTCAAGTTGTTAAGACAGAGGTGGAAAGTGAAGTTTAATAACTACCTTGTTAACTAGTGCTTTCACTTTCTTTCATCTTAGCATGAGCCCTTCACCAGACCCCTGAGGCCCTCCAAGGTAGCAGTTGCCAAACTTTTTGGCACCAGGGACCAGTTTCATGGAAGACTGCTTTTCCATGGGAGTGGGGGATGGTTTTGGGGTGATTCAAGCACGTTACATTTATTGTGCACTCTGTTTGGATTATTATTACATCTGCTCCATCTCAGATCATCAGGCATTGTTAGATCCCAGAGGTTAGGGATCCCTGCTCTAAGGCACAACTTTTCTGCTTTCTGCTTTGTTTTTAGGATATCATTAGTCATACCTGAGAGTGAAAGAGTTTATCAGATTGTTCCTGAGAACAGGGGGAGGGGAGCATAGGAAGCCTTGACCAGAGCAGAAGGTCAGGGACATGGAGAACAAAGCAAGGAACAAGCCTGAGAAAGACAGAGCAACTCCCCCAGCCTAGCCAAATAGACCTGGGGATAAGTGAGGCAGACTGGGCTTTGAAAGATCCACAGAGACACCTACTGGGTGCAGAGCAGACAGGTGACCCTGGGGTTCTTGAGGGACAGCATCGCCCTGACCCTGGAAGGGATCTAAGAACAATAGTCTTTTCCAGACAAGACTTTAAGGCCCAAGGTGCAGACAAGAGCAGAAAAGAAGAAAAACTCCAAAGTATATTGCAGAAGTAAGTGTTAGTTGTTCAGTTGTGCCCGACCCTTTGCAACCCCATGGACTGTAGCCCACCAGGCTCCTCTGTCCATGGAATTCTCCAGGCAAGAATACTGGTGTGGGTAGCCATTTCCTTCTCCAGACTGAACCCAGGTCTCCTGCATTGCAGGCAGATCCTTTACTGTCTGAGCCACTGCTGCTGCTGCTGCTGCTGCTGCTGCTAAGTCGCTTCAGTCGTGTCTGACTCTGTGCGACCCCATAGACAGCAGCCCACCAGGCTCCCCCGTCCCTGGGATTCTCCAGGCAAGAACACTGGAGTGGGTTCCCATTTCCTTCTCCAATGCATGAAAGTGAAAAGTGAAAGTGAAGTCACTGTCGTGTCCGACTCTTCGCGACCCCATGGACTGCAGCCTACCAGGCTCCTCGGTCCATGGGATTTTCCAGGCAAGAGTACTGGAGTGGGGTGCCATTGCCTTCTCCAGTCTGAGCCACTAGTGAAGCCCATATATTGCCCAAGTACCTCTCATTTTAGGGTAAGTTTTTACATTGGTTTTCTATTGTTGCTTTTAATTTATGTTTTTATGTGTGTGTGCTCAGTTGTGTCTGACTCTGTGATCCCATGGATTGTAGCCCACCAGGCTCCTCTGTCCTAAATTACCCACAAATTTAAGGGCTTAAAACACAGAAATTTATTCTCTTACGATTCTGGAAGATGTAAGTCCAAAATAAGTTTTGTGGGGTTAAAATCAGTGTCGGCAGGGCCAATTCTTTCTGGAGGCTCCATTAGAGAGTCTGTTAGCTGCCTCTTCCAGCTTTTGATGGCTGCTGGCATTACTGGGCTTATGTTCGCATCACTTCCGTCTCTGCTTCTCTTGCCATATCACCTCCTCTTCTGCCTCCCTCTTTTAAGGACGCTTGGGATTACGTTTAGAGTCCACTTGATGAAAGTGAAAGAGGAGAGTGAAAAAGTTGGCTTAAAGCTCAACATTCAGAAAATGAAGATCATGGCATCTGGTCCCATCACTTCATGGGAAATAGATGGGGAAACAGTGGAAACAGTGTCAGACTTTTTTTTCTGGGCTCCAAAATCACTGCAGATGTTGACTGAAGCCATGAAATTAAAAGACGCTTACTCCTTGGAAGGAAAGTTCTGACCAACCTAGATAGCATATTCAAAAGCAGAGACATTACTTTGCCAACAAAGGTCCATCTAGTCAAGGCTATGGTTTTTCCAGTGGTCATGTATGGATGTGAGAGTTGGACTATGAAGAAGGCTGAGTGCTGCCGAAGAATTAATGCTTTTGAACTGTCATGTTGGAGAAGACTCTTGAGAGTCGCTTAGACTGCAAGGAGATCCAACCAGTCCATTCTAAAGATCAGTCTGGGTGTTCTTTGGAAGGACTGATGTTAAAGCTGAAACTTCAATACTTTGGTCACTTTATGCAAAGAGTTGACTCATTGGAAAAGACTCTGATGCTGGAAAGGATTGTGGGCAGGAGGAGAAGGGGATGACAGAGGATGAGATGGCTGGATGGAATCACCGACTCAATGATCGTGAATCTGAGTGAACTCCAGGAGCTGATGATGGACAGGGAGGCCTGGTGTGCTGCAATTCATGGGGTTGCAAAGAGTCGGACACAACTGAGCGACTGAACTGAACTGAACTGATTTATTGGTCACGCCTCACAACATGTGGGATCTTAGCTGCCTGACCAGGGATGGATCCCATGGCCCCTGGGGTGAAAGCGCAGAGTTTTAACCACTGGACCACCAGGGAAATTCCAATCCTGCGTCTCTGAAGCCTACCGTCTAGAGACAGGGGCAGAGGACAGGAGAACATTGTGTTCACTGAANGTGGGATCTTAGTTGCCTGACCAGGGATGGATCCCATGGCCCCTGGGGTGAAAGCGCAGAGTTTTAACCACTGGACCACCAGGGAAATTCCAATCCTGCGTCTCTGAAGCCTACCGTCTAGAGACAGGGGCAGAGGACAGGAGAACATTGTGTTCACTGAAGTCATCAGGATGGCCGAGGCCCTGAATCCAGACCCAGTTTCCAGAACTGCCCTCCCTGGGCCTCCTCAGCCTCTCTCCTTCACACAACCCCCATACCTCGAGTCTGAACCCACAGGCCTGAGGTGGGAGTGGCAGCGGGAGGACAGGAAGGGTCTGCTCCAAAGGGTGAAAGAAGGAAGGGTCGGCATGTCCCCTCCAGGTTAATTTTTCAAGGCTCTGGACTAGCAGGTGGGCCAGAGGCCAGGGTCTCTGCCCTTTCCCTACACTTCAGGGAGCAAAGGGTGAGCATGCCCTTGCGTGCGTGCGTGACTCCTCACTTCTGCCTTAATTCACTCTTTCTCCTCCTTTCTTCCTTCTCCTCCCCCTCCCCATCTCCTGTTCTCGCTCCCCTTACTGCCTCCCCTTCTTCCTGTCTCACATTTTCCTGCCCAGCAGTCAGACCCCAGACAGTACCTAGGAAGTCTGCGGCCTTGCCTAATAGAACTGTAATAGTCCTCGGGGAAGCGTGATAATGACATCCTCCTTAAATAAAAGGACTTAATGGAGATTTCCCAAATCTGAAAACCACATTTCCACTAGCAACCTGTTCAGCCAGTGACTGCTCTGGAAAGGAACCCGTGGGAAGTTGTAAGGGGAGGGGGCGAGAGAGTCGGCTCACAGGACCTGCCGCTCAGGGACTTTCTGAGGCAGGACAAAGCGCCTGGTCTGAGGACACAAATCCTAAAGGTGGGCCATCTCCATTTACCATCATGACCACCCCCTCACCTTACCGGGCCAGCCTAGAAAAAACTGAAGCTCAGAATCTGGAAAATCCTACGTGACCCTGGGTGAGTTACTTCACCTCTCTGTGCCTTGGCTGCCTCAGCTCTGAGTTGGACGTAACCATTATTTCCCAGCATCACCCAGTGAGGGTGGGGCCATCAGGACTTACCCAGTTCCTAGCATAAAGCAGAAGCCAAATCTACTGCAAGCCGAGCCTCAACAAGGGCAGCTAGATTGGGGTCCTTTTTAAAAAACATATTTATTTTTTTACTGGAGTCCTTTAACTCCTGTGAGAGAGCACACAAACCAGAACTGGGCCATCCATTCACCCTGGACCTAAGAAAATACCAGACTATTGCAGGGAGGAGGAGAGGAAAAATGGTTTTCTTATTGCCTCTGTTACAGGATACTAATTAACGGTAAGTGAGGTGAGGGAGATACAATTAAGATCTCGGGGGCCTCTGGGATCTCTCTGTTTACTTTCAGTAATCATATAAACCTTTTGAGGGGTTCCTGTTGGTGCATCTGAAAACAGAGATGCTAAGACTGAACCAAGGGCTCTCAAGCTCTAGTAATTTCCTTTACCTCCCACCCTGAGGCAAGGAATGTGATGGAAGGAGCAGGATGACAAAGACATCAGGAATCCTAGATCCACTGGGAACCCAGCTCTGCCATTGACTTGCTCTGGGATCTTGGGGACAGCTCTTCCCCTCTCTAGGCCTCCATTTCCCGAGGTGTCCAATCATGGGAATAGGTGATCTCTAAGAACATTCCCATTCTAAAAATAATTTTAATTGGAGGTAAAATTTCTTCCAACTTAGGCCTCTCTGTGGCACATGGGATGTGGTGTGTTTGCCAACACTGCCACCTTGTGTTAGAAACATACAACTCCCGGCTGAGGCCTCCATTTGGCTCCTTTGTGGTCAAAGCCTTGGAGGCCAGTAGGGTCCTCTAACCCCACCCCAACGTTCTCTTATAACACAGATGCTTTCTTATCAACATCAACTCCTGTTTCCAAAAATGTCTCTCTTACAGTTTGTAACATCATAAGACACTCGTTGTCAATATAATCCTGTCTTAGAAAAGGAAAGGAATTACAATTTCTGAGCTCATACTATGTGCCAGTTAAGATGGTAAGTACTCTGGGAAAGATTGAAGGCAGGAGAAGAAGGGGGTGACAAAGGATGAGATGGCTGGATGGCATCACTGACTCAATGGACATGAGTTTGAGCAAACTCCGGGAGTTGGTGNAATCCTGTCTTAGAAAAGGAAAGGAATTACAATTTCTGAGCTCATACTATGTGCCAGTTAAGATGGTAAGTACTCTGGGAAAGATTGAAGGCAGGAGAAGAAGGGGGTGACAAAGGATGAGATGGCTGGATGGCATCACTGACTCAATGGACATGAGTTTGAGCAAACTCCGGGAGTTGGTGAAGAACAGGGAAGCCTGGCATGCTGCAGTCCACGAGGTCACAAAGAGTCAGACACGACTGAGGGACTGAACACCAACAACTATGTTCTACAAACATCATCTTGTTTGATCCTGAAAATAACACAGTGAGGAAGATATAATTGGCCTTCCTTTTACAGACGAGACTGGGCCTCAGAGAGGTGAAGTGAATTGCCCAGAGATTACTCTAAAAGGCAAAGATCACCAGACTCCAAAGCTCAGGCAATGGGTAGTTCATTTTTCTCAAGTATTTCAGACTCTGTATTCTTGGGCCTCTTAAGCTGGGGAGTCACTGAGTTGAAAGGGATGAGGGAGAAAGTTCTCAAAGGAACAGACCTGGGCCCGCTCCTGGAATGGGAATAGATGAAACCTCACCCAAGGCTCTCGATCCACCAGGCAAAGGGAAGCTTCCAGAATGTCCCCTTAAACACCAAAGAAAACCTCCAGGTCCTAACAAAGGCATAAACCCATGACTCAGAGGAACCAGAAACTCAAATCATGTCTCTGCAGCATGTCTGTCCATTTATTCTGTCACCACTACTGGAAACCTTGCTGTCATCTCCTGGAGGCTGTGACCAACCTGAGATGGCAGATGAAGACAGAGTCCAATTTGGTTCTCATATTCTTGGGAAAAGTGACTCTCTTCCTGACACATTCCTGCACCCTAGGAGCAAGACAGGCCCAGCTCCAAAAGTTATGTCCTCACAAAGTGCTTATCAGTTACATCTTCAGACACATTAGAACATCTTTCATAATCCCCACCAAATGTAACCCGCATAATACCTGACACCTCTCAAGCAATGTGGTTATCATCAGAAAGGATGGAAGGAAAGAGCTGTTCGGCAATGTTCCAATAAAACTTTATTCACAAAACAACCAGCCACATTTGGCCTAAAAGTCGTTGTTTGTTGACTCCTGTTTTAATTATCTTAAAAAAAAAATCCTCTAGGGATTTCCCTGGTAGTCTAGTGGTTAAGACTCCACTCTTCCACTGCAGGAGTCAGGGGTTCAATCCCTGGTCAGGGAACTAAGATCCTGCATGCTGCATGGCACTGCCAAAAAATAATAATAATAATTATTATTATTATATAAACCCCTTCAGATTCTTTTTTTTTTCAATATGTGCTTTATTGTAGTGGTCTGGAACTAAACCTGCAATGTATCTGAGGTGTGCCCATAATCTGAATGTGGCTCTGTGTGTGCATGGTGGTGGTTCAGTTCAGTTCAGTCGCTTAGTCATGTCCGACTCTTTGCAACCTCATGAACTGCAGCACGCCAGGCCTCCCTGTCCATCACCATCTCCTGGAGTCTCAGACTCACATCCATCGAGTCAATGATGCCATCCAGCCATCTCATCCTCTGTCGCTAAGTTTAGTCGCTAAGTTGTGCCCAGCTCTTTTGTGATCTCATGGACTGTAGCCCTGCAGGCTCCTCTGTTCATGGGATTTTCCAGGCAGGAATACTGGAGTGGGTTGCCATTTCCTTCTCCAGGGGATCTTCCCAACCCAGGGGTCGAAACTGCATCTCCTGTGTCTCCTTCCTGCATTGGCAGGTGGATTCTTTACCTCTGAGCAACCAGGGAAACTTGGTGTGTGTACACATACACATGCCCTAACTCTGCCCACTTAGAGATCTGGGAACAGCGACACCCAACAAGCACTCCGAACACCCAGATCATGGCTTCTAAACACTATATTTAATACAGTAGATAACCAACAAAGATCTCCTGTACAGCACAAGGAACTATACTCAGTATCCTCTAATAATCTATAAAAGAAAAGAATCTGAAAAAAAAAATATATATATATATACACACACATCAGTTACAATGTAATTTTTAAAAAAAAAAAAACTATATTTAGGATGATCTTTAACCCTAATCTGGAGATATTTGTCTGTAATTGCCTCATCCATTAATCTTATCTTATTTTTGTGGGCTTCTGGCCCCTTAGGGCATAAACACCTACCCATGAGCCATGGAAATGTCCCAGATAAATGAAGCCATTGCAATATCTCCCCCTAGACCCCGCTAACACTGAGATGGCATAAATACTAAAGCTGTATGATTCTACTTCTTCCAAAAAAGAGACTTGGCAGTCCAGTGGTTAAGACCCCATGCTTCCCCTGCAGGGGATGAGGGTTCAGTCCCTGGTGGGGGAACTAAGATTCCCATGCCTCTCAATATGATCAAAAGAAAAGACTGTAAAACTCAAAGATTAAACAATATCAATAACAATAATAATAACTTAAAGGATGATAACCTAATAACCTAAAGTTGGATACGACTGATGCGACTTAGCATGCACACACAACCGGAAAAGATGTGTGTGGTGACTTGACACAGTTAACCAACAAAATCTCAGTACAGTTAACCAACAAAATCTCAGTCTAAAGGCAAATGAAAGAAGGAAGAGCATAACCAAGGTCTTACTCCCTACAATGCTCTGCCCCCAAGCTGGCCCCCATCTAGATTCCCCCGACTCCACATCAACAAGTCTCCCATTAAACTAACTCTAACCGTCACAATTCTTCACAGTAAAGCAGCACATCTAAATGTCCTTTATCTTAGACATTGCACTGTCTGTTGAACCTGATGCAATGGTGACTTTTCTTAACAGCAGCCCTCATTCCAAAAGACCCAAGTGGCAGCTGTATGCACAGACATAATCCGTGCAGCTCAGGGCTGGTGGTCATGAGAGGCATGGGACAAGGGCAAGGGGTGGACTGTCTGGCCATCCCACAACCTGTACATGCCATTTTGAGAGCTACTCTCCTGTTCATGTGTTTCCCACATCTTTCTTTTTTTAATTAATTTATTTTTAATTGAAGGATAATTGCTGTACAATATTGCATTGGTTTCTGCCATACATCAACATGAATCAATCATGGGTACACATATGTCCCCTCCCTCTTGAAACTCCTTCCCATCTCCCACCTCTTCCTACACCTCTAGGTTGTTACAGAGTCCCAAATTCCCATTGACTCTCTATTTTATATATGGTGATGTATATGCTCCCACGTTACTCTCCCCATTCATCCCACCCTCTCCTTTCTCCCCCTCTCCCATGTCCGTAAGTCTGTTCTCTGTGTCTGTGTTTCCCTTGTTGCCCTGCCTATAGGCTCATCAGTACCATCTTTCTAGATTCCATATATATGCATTCATATATATTTGTTTTTCTCTTTCCAACTTAACTTCACTCTGAATAATAGGCTCTAAACCTAGAGCCTAGCCTATCATCCACCTCATTAGAACTGATTAAAATGTGTTCCTTTTCATGGCTGAGTAATATTCCTTTGTAGACCCCACATCTTTCTTGATTCAACAGTTTTACCGTCATGATCTGCCCTATGCAGAGTCACCAATGCCACAGGCAGGCCAGGAAAACACTTGACTTTATTGCAGAACAGATTCTCAGGGACAGCTTTTGTCTCCTTGTAAATTCCAAAGGCGAGAGGCCTTGTTGATTGGCAGGGTCGGGGCCGCAGGCCCAGCTCAGGTGAGGCATCTGGCTCCACACAACCAGATCAGAGCAGCTCTTACAACTGAGGATGCAGAGACCCCTCAGCTCCTTTCCCTGTGAGCTAGAGAGGTGTCATCTCTAAGGAAGCCCCCTAGACAGAGCCTCAGACCAGTCCCACCTGCCAATCATCTAGGAGGAAACACTGAATGGGCAAGCAGCCCAAAGCACTCAGCACACCATGGGATCCTCCCTACCATTTGGGGAGACACGTTGTTCTTTAGTCACTAAGTCGTGCCCGACTCGTTTACGACCCCATGGACTGTAGCCCACCAGGCTCCTCTGTCCATGGGATTCTCCAGGCAAGAATACTGGAGTGGGTTGCCATTTCCTTCTCCAGGGGATCTTCCTGACCCAGGCATTGAACCCACGTCTCCAGCATCTCCTGTGTCTCCTCCATTGGCAGGCATATTCTTACCCCTGAGCCACCAAGGAAGCCCTTGGGGAGACGTAGGACTGAGCAAAGCACAGAAACTGCAGAAGCTGCTGAGTTGGGGCAGAAGCGACTCTGGCCTCGAGAGGGTTAAAAACCCACTCTCTGTCCGTGGCTCCGTTCCAAAGGGTCTCCGTTAACACCAGAGGTCTCCTGATATCTCACTCGCTTTAATAGATTTTTTCCATTGACGTCTCAGTTTATTGACTATCATTTCCTTTTCTGCAGGGGAGCTATTTTCTGGGTCACTGATCCAACCAACTTAAAAGGGGTTGCATTGATTAGGTTTTATTGGTGGTGACTTGCACAGAGACTGAGCCGACTTGCTTCTACCTGCTAAGGGCTCCTTTGTTTCCCCCACCCCACCCCTACCCCCACCACTTCTGTTGACTTACGGGAGGAACAAAGGTGCATCGCTTAGGTGCTGGGCTTTATGGGGTGATGGAGAACTTCTGGTCACACTGCTTTAAGCTCCCGGCAGCATTGGGATGAAGGCCCTTAAACACACACACACACACACCCACACACACACACAGGAATTAACGTCAGCCAAGCCTGAGCAAAGGTATTTATAGAAGAAAATCCAGAAACTCCTTCATTTTGTTCACTGAGAGTTTACTGAGCTCCCACTGTGTGGAGTCATCGTAAAGAATGCCGTCCTAGTAACACTGACAGGTTGCAAAACCTTTTTGAATGTACTATTTCACTTCACGCTCACATCTCTAAAGGATCAGGACAACCAGGTTCTAAAAGAACCTGCCCTGGGACTTTCCTGGTGGTCCAGCAGTTAAGACTGAGCTTCCACTGCAGAGGGCTCAAGTTCAGTCCCTGGTCAGGGAACTAAGACCCCATGTGCCATGCAGTGTGACCAAAAAGTAAAAAAATATCTGCCCTACATCATACAATTAGCTTAGTGGCAAGCTCCAACATGGACACCATCCCTTGTCTGCCTCCAGAGTCTCCATTCTCCTATGCTGAGAGCCCAAGAGGATACCAAGAGGGAGAAGGCAAAATTAATACTGAATGTTGGTAAGGATTATTTATGTCTGGGCAGCGCACATGCCACTAATCAACATACAGGGAAGCCGGGCAGGGGCAGGAGCAGAAAGGCTTCTGTACTTCCACACACTCAACTTCCAGGTGAGAAAACATGAGTCCCAAGGATATAAAATCATGCTCCCAGTTCAGACAATGAATTCTTTCATCCTTTCATTCATGCATTTTCCACGCCAAGTGCTCGTATGTGTTCTCACTAGAGCTTGCATGGCCAGCAAGTGCTTGAGTGCAGAGTAGTAGCCAATGCCTATGGGGACATTCATCCATGGAGAGATAGCATCTCTCTGGGCAGCCTTTGATCCTTCTCTCTTCTGGATCACCGATCTGACCCTTTTCGCTACAAGCCTTCCCACCCCTGTGAAGCCTGTGACTGAGTGCAGAGCGGCCTGATTCCGGCCAGCCTCCCAAATCACCAAGTCCCCCCGATCTGGTCTTGGTCGAACATCAGAATGCCCCTCCTGTCCCACGTTTCACCCTCATCTTGAGCCATTTGAGATGCAAGTTGACCTTGTCTGAAAGGACAGCCGCTGCCACCCAGAGTCCTGAAAACCAAGTGCCAAAAACAAGAATCGACTGACAATTCAACCCAGTGAGTGAGGGGCCGGGAACTTGTACTTGCCTGGGTGAATATTCTTTATTTATTTATTTATTTTTATTTCTTGACCATGCTGCCCACCATGTGGGAGCCTGGTTCCCCAACCAGGGATGGAACCCACGTCCCCTGCAGTGGAATGCAGAGTCCTAACCACTAGACCACCAGGGAAGTCCCTGCCTGGGTGCATACTCTTTAGCATAGGACGGGTGGCATGATGAGGAGCCATGTACACATCTATGTGTTTGCATTTGAGCCCTGTGGAGTTTGTCCCACTGCCCGCCCCCCCCCACCCGCCAAAAGCACCCCATCCCATCCCGACTTGTGTGCTCATTCAGGAAGCTTCTATTCACCCAGCATCTCCTCTGTGGCCACCATTGCCCTGAGATCCGGTGATTCAGAGATGAACAAGACACACAGTCTCTACCCAGGAGAAACTCGTGGCCAAATGTGGGAGAAAAACACATGTGCAAAGAATTATAGCTGTGTGTGGTAAGCACCAGAATCGACATATTTGCAAGGGAGGGGAGACAAAAAATCTCTCATAAAACACCACGTCTGAACTGAGTTAAGAACAAATCAGGGTTCACCCAGTGGGCTGAGAGTGAAGGAGGATGTTCCAGGAAATAGAGAAACATGCCAGGGCATGGCCTGCTCTTAGAACTAGAAGAGTCAAACTCCAGGGAGGCAGAGAGATGTAAGCAGGGGCGGAACTCAGTGGGTGGGGTCTGCTGCTAAAGGCTGAAACTAGGGGACCTCAGTCTAAGGTCTGAAAAGACCAATCTTTCAGGTCTAAGTGTGGGAAACTCCTTCCAAGGGAGGTAGGTTCTTTTCTCTAGCTGGAATCACCATGTTTCAATCTTCCATCCCACCCTCTCTCCTTCGGTGTCCTGCAATGCAAAAATCTGTTTGCTCTCTGTGAATGAGAGAATGTAATCATCTGAATTAAATAAGTCAAATCAATTTCTTTTCCTAGGCAGGAAGCTTGGCACACTTCAGAGAGAATTCCAGCAAACCCTCCAGAAACAAATAGGGCCCAAGATCCACCCAAATGAGCAGTGGCTACAAAGGGTCAGCCAGTTACCAGAAGCCGTTTTCTCTGCATAAATCTGCAGCATTACCATATCTGTGCATTACAAAAACACATCAAGGCTATTTATAGGAGGAATAGCAGTGGGTGTGTGCCAAGTACTTGCACCAGGGAGAGGAGTCCCAGAACCTCCACGTGTGGCACACACTACACATGTGTGTACACACGCCCCTGCTAGGTCCCACATCCAAACTCAAAAGGGAGAGAGAAGTTTCTGGGGCCTGATTTAAGGTGATGGTCACACATATACACATACGTCTCACATACAAGCACAGTCACACCCATCCACACTTGCACACACACTACACACTTTCACATATACGCACGCATTTTCTGTGCTCCAGAGAGACAAGACTGCCTTATGTGTTAATGTGCATATGGGCTGGTGAACTCTCGGTCTCATCCAAAACTGGGTCCTTCACTGCCTAGCAGAGCAATAAGGCTTGGGTGACATCAGCAATGCCTTCCTGTTCCCACAGCTAGACTCATGAAAACTTCACTCTTTTCCCCAGGATGCTTTTGGAGCTATTTTCTGTGCAGTTTATCAGAGTAGAACATCTGCCCAGAAACATGCCCAGATCCTAAGTGTAGGTTCGATGCCTTTTCACAAAGACCATTCTCAGATCGAGAGGTGGAGCATTTCCTGAACTCCAGATGCCCCCACATGTCTTCTGCCCCAGGAACCACTCTCCCAGCTTCTAGTAGCACAAATAAGCGTTGCCTGGTTTTGAACTTTTTGTTATACATATATCTACTCTTTTTTAGAGTCTATTCCTATATAGGTCATTACAGAATATTGAGTAGAGTTTCCTGTGTTATGCAATAGGTTCTTATTAGTTATCTATTTTATATATAGTAGTGTGTATATCAGAGAAGGCAATGGCAACCTACTCCAGTGTTCTTGCATGGAGAATCCCAAGGACGGGGGAGCCTGGTGGGCTGCCATCTATGGGGTTGCACAGAGTTGGACACTGAAGGAACTGAAGGAATTTAGCAGCAGCAGCAGCAGCAGTGTGTATATGTCAATCCCAATCTCCCAATTTATCCCTCTCCCCAACACCACTGGCTTTTAACCTTATGTAAATGGAATCAGAAGTTCACTCTGATGCCCGTAATGGCATCCACAGAATGAAAAAATTCATCACATTGATGCCATAGGACAAAAAAAAAAAAAAAAGATTAGGAATCAGAAGTGTAAAGTAGCATTTGTCACTCCATTTAGATAAAGGATGACCAAGGGCTTTGAAGGGTAAAAATGCACTCCATGGATGCAAGGAGTCCTCTGATTCATCAAGTGAAACTAGCCACCCAGACTGACACCAGACTTTTTGCTGCAAGAGGTGGGCCCTGGGCTTTCCTGGTGGTCCAGTGGTTCAGAATCCACCTGCCAATGCAGCAGATACAAGCTTGATCCCTGGTCTAGAGAGATTCCACATGCCACGGGGCCATTAAACACATGCACCACAACTACTGAGCCTGCGCACCTAGAACCCATGCTCTGCAACAGGAAAAGCCACCATAAGAAGCCCAAGCACAGCGACTAGAGAGTTAATCGTGGAAACTAGAGGAAGTCCTCGAGTAATATCAAAGACGCAGCATAGCCAAAAATAAGCAAATACTATTTTTAAGCAAAAACAAGTGGGCCTTGGAAAAGATACCAGCAGACTCTTCCTTCCTTGAACATTTTCCAAAGTGGATTTAAGACCATCCTTTGAGTGTGAACTCAGATCTGGGTCAGAGTTTCAGTTCTGCTACTAACTCCCCAACGACTCTTCACTTCTCCACACCTCTGCTATTTCACTGTACAGTGAGGCTGAGAGCAGCAATAGCTGACCTTTCTTGAGCACTTGCTGTGTGCCAGGCCCTGCTCCAACTCACTCCCTCCTCTAGATAAGGGCTCAGCAAACTATAGCCTGGCCAAACCCAGCACCCACCCCCACCTGTCTGTGTACAGCTCACAAGCTAAGAACTATCCTCATATTTTTAAGTGGTTAAGTGAAAGAATGATATTTTGTGGCACACAAAAATCACATGATACTTAAATTTCAGTATTGATAAGTAAAGTTTTATTGGAACACAGACATGCACATTTATTTAGATCTGTGACTGCTTCCAGAGTAGCTGTGACACGAAGCTTTAAGTATTTACTATCTGCCTTTCTCGGAGAAGGCGATGGCACCCCACTCCAGTACTCTTGCCTGGAAAATCCCATGGACGGAGGAGCCTGGTAGGCTGCAGTCCATGGGGTCGCAGAGTTGGACACGACTGAGCGACTTCACTTTCACGCATTGGAGAAGGAAATGGCAACCCACTCCAGTGTTCTTGCCTGGCCTTTCTACATGGGCTTCCCTTGTGGCTCAGACGGTAAAGCATCTGCCTGCAATGTGGGAGACCCAGGTTTGATCCCTGGGTTGGGAAGATCCCCTGGAGAAGGAAATGGCAACTCACTCCAGTATTCTTGCCTGAAAAATTCCATGGACCAAGGAGCCTGGTAGGCTACAGTCCATGGGATCGCAAAGAGTCGGATGCGACTTCACTTTTCTTTTTCTACATAAAACTTTTGCTAAGGGACATCCCTGGTGACCCAGTGGCTAAGACTGCACAATGTAGGGGGTCCCAGGTGGGTTCAGTTCCTGTTTAGGGAACTAGATCCCACATGCTGCAACTAAAAAAAAAATTGCTGAGAGAATTCCCTGGTAGTCCAGTGGTTAGGACTCAGTGCTTTCGCTGTCAAGGCCAGGGTTCAATCCCTGATTGGAGAACAAAGATCCCACAAGCTGTACTTGCTCATGCTCGTGCTTGGTCACGTCTGATTCTTTGTGACCCCATGGACTGTAGTCCACCAACCTCCTCTGTCCATGGGATTTTCCAGGCAAGAAAACTAGAATGGGTTGCCATTTCCTCCTCCTGGGGATATTCCCAACCCAGGGATCGAACCCACATCTCCCCTGTCTCCTGTATTGGCAGGTGGATTCTTTACTCCTGAGCCACCTGGGAAATCCACGAGCTGCACAGCCCAGCCAAATAAAAAAGTGTTATCTTTTGATCTAGGTGTTATCTTTCATTTGATCTAGCAAACAACTGCTCAACACCCTCACCTAAGACACTCTTTATCATCTATGTAACAGATAAACTGAAATCCAGAGAGATTAAGAAAACTGCTAGGGGAACTCAGCTGGGAGTGGGAGGTCTGAGCTAAGTGCTGCTGCTGCTGCTAAGTCGCTTCAGTTGTGTCTGAAAACTGTACAACCCCATAGACGGCAGCCCACCAGGCTCCCCTGTCCCTGGGATTTTCCAGGCAAGAACACTGGAGTGGGTTGCCATTTCCTTCTCCAATGCATGAAAGTGCAGGCCCCAGTAAATTCACCCCAGGGATCTGCGTATCATATGTGAGGTCCTCTAAGGCAGTGGGCATGGTGGTGTCCTTCGGAAGACAGTAGAGAAAGATACAAACATGAGACAGGTGCCTCCTTGGCCCCTTGGTAGGCATTGGTAACTGATTCTACACTCACCCCTCAGATCAAAGTGTCCCAGCACCCACCCCATACAGATCATATTCAGCCCTAAGATCTCCTGATTGATTAACTAATGATTTTCTACAAACTTCTACCTCAAAGGCAGAGTTAAGTTAACTATACTCTCTATTCATAGCCTGTTATTATAATTAGTCTTTGCCGGGCCCTATTCTTAGTTTCATTCATTCATACATTCATTTCCTTTTATCACCATGTTAGTCACTTAGTCATGTCCAACTCTTTGTGACCCATGGACTGTAACCCACCAGACTCCTCTGTCTGTGGAATTCTCAAGGCAAGCATATGGAGTGGGTTGCCATTTCCTATTCTGGGGGATCTTCCCTCAGGGATTGAACCTGAATCTCCTGAGTTGCAGCAGCTTCTTTACTGTCTGAGCCATCCCCATAGCCTATGTCCAAACGATAGTGTCTATCTTTCCATTTGCTGAGTTCTTAGAGGATGGGGAGTGTTGTTTCACATGCCTGTGGGTTTTCATTTGCATAAATGGTGTTGTGTCATATCTCCATGTTTCCTACTTTTCCCTTGGGCAAAATTTTTTGCTTTGTACTCCCCTGTTGAAGGATAACATGCATACAGCAAAGTGTGGTCTTAAGTATAAAACTCAGTTTTTCACCTATGTGTACAACCTGTGTAACCACCACCTAGCTCAAAAGATAATACATTTCCAGCAGCCTCGAAAGGTTCCACTGTGCCCCACCCCAGTCAATAAACTCTTCCCTTCCCCCTTCTGCTGCCAGAAGTAACTGCTATTCCAGCTTCTGTCACCACCTGCTAGTTCAGCCTGTTCTTGAACTTCATCTAAATGGAACCACACAGTGGGGGCCTCTTTCATGTCTTGCTGCTTCCCCTCAACTTTTCTGGGAGACTCCTCCATGTGGTACAGGTAGCAGTCATGTACTGTTTTTCATTGCTGTGTGACACAAAGTTTTTAAGATGTAACCACGTGGTTCTATGGGCATGCCGTCTGTAGCTTCTTGCTGCTGCTGCTGCTTGGCCCATCCATCTCGTTTCACCTTTCCACTCTCCCAGAGAGGGCCACTCTGGGTGCCTCAGGATCATCCTTGTCCATGTCCCTTTTGGAGCCATGTGAACATTTCTCTGGGGGTGAATAACTAGGAGCGGAATTGCTGGCACAGGGTCTGGGCAGGCTGAAACTGACAAGGTCTACCAGAGCAGAAGGAGCCAGGAGAAGCAAGAGTTGCTCTAGGGATCCTCCTCTGACCCCAGCCTCCCCTCCCCCGTCCCCCTTCAGGAAAACCTTTCAGCTCCTCCTCCACATCATCTTGCAGGACCCAGCTAAGCATCTCACTTCCTGAGTATCGCTGCCTCTGTGGCAGCCCGCACCATCCTGCTGCATTATAACAAGACGATAATCAATGAACTGCTAACTCTATTGCAATAAAGGAGCGAGCCCAACCTTATATAATTCTTTTTAATTGTTTTCTCACATTACAAGGGGTTTTTTTTGCTAAACTTACTCTGCCATAAGTTATGTCGTTTAATTTCTCAAAGTGCTAATAATTTAATTGCTTCCTTCCTGCGCACAAAGTGCCTATACTGTCCTCCCTCCCCAGCGCGGAGATTATAAAACGGAGTTGGCAGGAATACCTAAGAGGGGAGTCTTTTTGGCGGCAGGATTTGATGGGAAGCAGCTTTCTCAGAAGTCAGTGTGTGGGACTGGGAACCTGGCTGTGGACTTCAAAGGGGCATGGGGCGCAGCCAAGCCTGCCCGCTAGCTCCAGTGGGTTGATGATAATCACAGGGGAGGGGAGAAGGGGAAGGAGCTGAGATTAGAGGGTCGGCATGAGGTGGCCGTGTGTGTCCCTGTCCTGGAAGGCTATCAGGGAAGCTGGGGTCCACCTATAGCAGGAGGGACTAATTCACTGATTTTTTTAAGATGATTTTTTATATGTACCTTTCTTAAAGCCTTTATTGAATTTGTTACAATATTGCTTCTGTATTTTATGTCTTTTTGGCTGTGAGGCAGGTATGATCTTAGTTCCCACGACAGGCAGATACTTTTGTGGGCAGATTCTTTACTGTCTGAGCCACCAGGCACGCCCCCTTTAGTTCCTGACCAGGGATCAAACCCACACCCCCCTACCTTGGAAGGCAAAGTCTTAAGCACTGGACCACCAGGGAAGTCCCAGCAAGTGGGATTTAGATCAGACTCGGGGTGGTCCTAACAGTCAGGACTCAAGATGCTGCTTGGACCCAAGGAAGGGTCCCCATGTGACATGAGATAGTAAGAACTAGCATTTGTGGAATGCCTAAGGACAATCTGACAGTGTGCTCCCCCATCGCGTCTCATTTTATCATCACACCAGCTCCCTGACGTCAATACTCATTACTGTTGACTTACAGATGAGAAAATCGAGGGAAAGACAATCTCACTTGCTCAAGACCCTATAGGTGGGTCATTTGTGGCAGAGCAAAAAGAATCAGCCTCCTGAGCCTGTGGTTTCATCTGCCATGCAGTAATGCCTCTGCCATCTGTCTGACTGAATGGCATCACATCTTATGTGGCAAGACATGGGAGGTATAAGCCTCAGGACAGGATCACAAATGGCCTACTCTTGGGTTTTTTGGCTGTGCTGAGTCTTCATTGCTTTGCACAGGTTTCCTCTAGTTGTGGCAAGTGGGGGCTACTCTTAGTTGCAGTCCACAGGCTTCTCATTGCAGAGACTTCTCTTGTTGCACAGGTTCTAGGCGTGAGGACTTCAGTAACTGGAGCACGTGAACACTTATGGCTCTCAGGCTCTAGAGCCCAGGCTCAGTAGTTATGGCTCTGGGGCCCAGCTGCTCCTCAGTACAAATAATCTTCCCAGCCTAGGGATTGAACCTGTGTCTTCTACATTGGCAGGTGGATTCTTATCCAATAGGGATAAGGGAAGTCCAGATGAGCTACTCTTGGGGGTCCCTCCCTCCCTCTGCCCAAGTCAGAACTGCTTTAAGACCTCTTCCCCCCAACTCGGAGTCCCCTCTAAAAAACTCTAAGCTGGGGCTTCCCTGGTGGTCCAGTGGTTAAGAATCCACCTGCCAGTGCAGAAGACACAGTTTCAACTGTTGGTCTGGGAAGATCCCACTTACCTCAGAGCAATGAAGCCTACGTGCCACAACTACTGAGCCTGTGCTCTAGGGCCTGGGCTCCACAACAAGAGAAACCACAGCAACGAGAAGCCCTTGAACCACAGTGAAGACCCAGCAGAGCCAAAAATAAAATAAAATTTTAAAAGTAAAAGAAACTCTAAGGTTGTGCCCAAAACAGCTGGCACATTCTTTGGGTAGTGTTTTTTTGGGGTCTGGAGAACTGGATATAATAGAGGGAACAACCTAATCTATTGGGCCCAATTTCCAGCAGAAATCTTCTTCATCCTCCGCCTCCCAATCCCAACTTCAGTTTAGTCTTAGCAAGGGATTTCCCTGGTAACTCAAACGGTAAAGAATCTGCCTGCAAAGGAGACCTGGATTTGATTCTCGGGTCAGGAATATCCCCTGGAGAAGGGAATGGCTACCCACTCCAGTATTCTTGCCTGGGAAATCCCATGGACAGAGGACCCTGGTGGGCTACAGTCCCCGGGGTTGCAAAGAGTCGGACATGACTGAGCGACTTAACACTAATATCAAAATAAACAATGCCTAAAAACATGTTCTTGGGAGTTCAGAGGCTCAGAAATGAGACAAGCCCCTGCCCCTGCCCTTGCCCTGAGGAGCCCACCAGCAAAGGATGGCTTATGGGGGAGGAGAGTGGGGAGTAGTATATTTGCTCAGTGCTTTTATGCAGAAGTCAGAAGGCTCCCTTTCACTGGCGTGAGACTAGGGTGAAGATCAGTCCTAGAGGCCTGATCTCTTCAAGTTAGTCTCTAACGCCATTTCCTCTATGAAATCTTTCATGCCACATTTATTCTCCCAGGAGCCCAATACTCTCCCTCAATCCTCTCAACTCAAGTTGCAGAGAACGTTTTGTTAGAGTACAGTTGATTTACAATGTTGTGTTAGTTTCAGGTAGGCAGCAAAGTGATTCAGTTATACATGTCAGATTACTTTCCCATATAGGTTATTACAGAGTATTGAGTAGAGTTCCCTGTACTATACAGTAGGCCCTTATTGATGATCTATTCTATATAAAGTAGTATATATGTTAATCCCAACCTCCTAATTTACACCCCCCACCTTTCTCCATTTATTTTCTAAATTTATTTATTTAGAAAATAATAAATTTAATATTATGAATAAATTTATTTATTTATTTATTTTCTGTGAGTCTGTTTCTGTTTTGTAAATAAGTTCATTTGTATCATTTTTTTAGATTCCACATATAAATGGTATCGTATATGTTTGTCTGGCTTACTTTACTTGGTATGACAATCTCTAGGTCCATCTATGTGGCTGCAAATGGCATTATTTCATTCTTTTTTATGACTCAGTAATATTCTATTGGGCTTCCCTGGTGGCTCAGTGGTAAAAAACCTGCCTGCCATTGCAGGAGACATGTGTTTGATCCCTGGGTTGGGAAGATCTGGCAACCCACTCCAGTATTCTTGACTGGGAAGTNTGACAATCTCTAGGTCCATCTATGTGGCTGCAAATGGCATTATTTCATTCTTTTTTATGACTCAGTAATATTCTATTGGGCTTCCCTGGTGGCTCAGTGGTAAAAAACCTGCCTGCCATTGCAGGAGACATGTGTTTGATCCCTGGGTTGGGAAGATCTGGCAACCCACTCCAGTATTCTTGACTGGGAAGTCTCATGGACAGAGGAATCTGGCAGGCTACAGTCCATGGGGTCTTTAAGAGTCAGACACAACTGAGCTACTAATACACACATCTTCTTTATCCATTCATCTGGTGGAGTTGGACACTTAGGTTGCTTCCACGTCTTGGCTATTATAAATAATGCTGCATTGAACATTGGAGTTAATGTATCTTTTAAAATTATGGTTTTCTATGAATATATGCCCAGGACTGGGACTGCTGGATTATGTGGCAAATCTATTTTTAGTTTTTAAATATTTCTTTATTTTTGGCTGCATTAGGTCTCAGTTGCAGCATGTGGGCTCTTCACCGTGGCATGCCCTCAGGCTCCAGAATGCACAGGCTCAGTAGNCCGCAGTTAGCTCAAATTCATTTCCACTGAGTTGATGATGTCATCCAATCATCTCATCCTCTGTCGATCCCTTCTCCTACCACCCTCAATCTTTCCCAGCCTCAGGGTCTTTTCCAATGAATCAGCTCTTCACATCACATGACCAAAGTATTGGAGCTGCAGCTTCAGCGCCAATGATTCTAATGAATATTCAAGGCCGATTTCCTTGGGATTGGCTGGTTTGATCTCCTTGCTATCCAAGGGAATCTCAAGAGTCTTCTCCAGCATCACAGTATGAAAGCATCAAAACTTCAGTGCTCAGCCTTCTCTATGGTCCATCTCTCATATCTATATATGACTATGGAAAAACCATAGATTTGACTAGATGGACCTTTGTCAGCAAAGAGATGTCTCTGCTTTTTAATACATCTAGGTGTATCATAGCTTTCCTTCCAAAGATCACATGTCTTTTCATTTCATGGCTGCAGTCACCATCCACAGTGATTTTGGAGCCCAAGAAAATAAAATCTCTCACTGTTCAATTGTTTCCTCATCTATTTGCCATGAAATGATGGGACTGAATGCCATGATCTTAGCTTTTTTAATGTTGAATGTTAAGCCAGCTTTTTCACTCTCCTCTTTCACCTTCATCAAGAGGCTCTTTAGTTCCTCTTCACTTTCTGTCATTTGGGTAGTGTTATCTGCAAATCTGAGGCTATTAAAATTTCTCCCAACAATCTTGATTCCAGCTTGTGCTTCATCCAGTCTTGAATTTTGCATAATGTCTGCTGCATATAAGTTAGATAAGCAGGGTGAGAATATACAGCCTTGACATACTCCTTTCCCAGTTTTGAAGTAGTCTGTTGTTTTATGTCCAGTTCTAACTGTTGCATCTTGATCTGCATACAGATTTCTCAGGAGGCAAGTAAGGTATTCTGGTATTCCTGTCTCTTTAAGAATTTTCCACAGTTTATTGTGATCCACACAATCAAAGGCTTAGCATAGTCAATGGGGCAGATATTTTTCTGGAATCTCTTGCTTTTTCAGTGATGCAATGGATGTTGGCAATTTGATCTCTGAGTTCCTCTGCCTTTTCTAAAACCAGCTTGTACATCTGGATCTCTTGGTTCACATATCATTGAAACCTAGCTTGAAGGATTTTGAGTATTACCTTGCTAGCATGTGAAATGAGTGCAACTGTGTGGTAGTCTTAACATTCTTTGGTATTGCCCTTCTTTGGGACTAGAATGAAAACTGACATTTTCCTGTCGTGTGGCCCCTGCTGAGTTTTTTTAAATTTGCTGGCATATTGAGTGCGGCACTTTCACAGCATCATCTTTAGGATTTGAAATCGCTCAACTGGAATTCCATCACTTCACTAGCTTTGCTCATAGCTTTGCTCATGCTTCCTAAGGCCCACCTGACTTCACACTCCAGGATGTCTGGGTCTAACCATGACACCATCATGGTTATCTGGGACATTAAGACCTTTTTAATGCAGTTCTCTGTGTATTCTTGCCACCTCTTAATATCTTTTGCTTTTGTACTATAGGCACACCAAAATATATTTATAGAGCAACTATATATAAGAACTACCTGAAGAGTAGCAGAAAAGACTGTTCACAACTAAAGATATAAAGAAATAACCCCAGCAAGATGGGTAGCAGGGGAAAAGACACAACATAGTCAGGACCCACACCTCTAGTAGGCAACACACAAACAGAAAGTCAATCACAACTGCAGAGGTTCTCCCTAAGGAGTGAAGGATCCAAGCTGAACAACCAGTTTCCCAGTCTGGGGGTGCTCCACTGGGAATATGAACCTCTAGAATATCTGGCTTTGAAGTCCAGTGAGGCTTGCAAACAGGAGAGGCAGAAGGATGTAGGACACAGAGTTAACTTTTAAAGGGCACACGCAAAATCTCACATGTTCTGAGACCTAGTGCAGAGACAGTCATTTGAAAAAATGGCTGGGCCAGAACCACTTGCTAACCTTAAAAAGCCTCTAGGAGATCAAGAGGCAACTTGGACTCCTCTTGGGGGCACAGACACTGGTAGTAGCCATCTGGGGGAGCTTGTTCTACCATAAGGGCAAAGGCACCAGCAAGTTCAATTTTGGAATCCTCCCGATAGCCTATTGGGTTGGTGGTCTTACCCACCAACCAGACAGTTGGCAACAGTTCCAAGACCACTTCAGGCTAAGCAGCCAGGTACATATGAACCCAGCCCCACTTCCAGAAGATGAAGATGAACCCCAAATATGAGTAGGAATCTCCGTGGTAAAGAGAGGGAAATGGATCCACATTCACACATGTGTGAGGACCTAGAAGAAATCTTATAAAGCTACAGCAGGAAGAACAAGGTAAAATAACAAAAACAACAGATGAGGCAGAAGACAAAGTCAGCCTCAAAAAATTTGAGGATTATGGCAAAGGCAATGAAAAGTCANTCAGAAACCTTCCAGCAAACAAAAGCCCAGGTCCAGACGGCTTCACAGCTGAATTCTACCAAAAATTTCGAGAAGAGCTGACACCTATCCTACTCAAACTCTTTCAGAAAATTGCAGAGGAAGGTAAACTCCCAAACTCATTCTATGAGGCCACCATCACTCTAATACCAAAACCTGACAAAGATGCCACAAAAAAAGAAAACTACAGGCCAATATCACTGATGAATATAGATGCAAAAATCCTCAACAAAATTCTAGCAATCAGAATCCAACAACACATTCAAAAGATCATACACCATGACCAAGTGGGCTTTATCCCAGGGATGCAAGGATTCTTCAATATTCGCAAATCAATCAATGTAATTCACCACATTAACAAATTGAAAAGTAAAAGCCATATGATTATCTCAATAGATGTAAACCATTTTAAATATACTATTGAACTCACTGGTAAATGTTAAGAGTATATTCATCTTCAAAATAAAAATATATTAAAGATTCTATAAAGGTAAAATGCAAGGAGAAAAACAGAAATCTATAATTTTGTGTATGCCATAAAATATATACCTGGTCTTATATACCTTTCTGATAGACAATGTTACTATTTCTATGATTCTCATCTATGAGGTTTTTATTACCTACATTTTAGTGATCATTGTCTACTAAAAAAATACATTCATTACATATTAATTGACTTCTTTCTGTATCTTTATTATCAAGAGTCTCTGCAGCCACCAATCAGGAGCACTGACAAGCATGAATAATCACCCTGAGTTAATGTAACTCCAAACAAAAGCAAAGAACCTGCTTGACATTTTAGTCATCTTGTGCAAATTAATAAATCTTCAGTTTCCATTCAGTTCAGTTCAGTTCAGTCACTCAGTCGTGTCCAATTCTTTGCAACCCCATGAACTGCAGCACGCCAGGCCTCCCTGTCCATCACCACTCCCAGAGTTCACCCAAACTCATGTCCATCGAGTCAGTGATGCCATCCAGCCATCTCATCCTCTGTCGTCTCCTTCTCCTCCTGCCC
>SJYA01002473.1:471744-488840 GCA_006410615.1 Neotragus moschatus | reverse complement strand
AATTAGAGCAGAAAAAGAAATAAAAGGAATCCAAACTGGAAAAGAAGAAGTAAAATTCTCACTGTTTGCAGATGACATGATCCTCTACATAGAAAACCCTAAAGACTCCACCAGAAAATTACTAGAGCTAATCAATGAATATAGTAAAGTTGCAGGATATAAAATCAACACACAGAAATCCCTTGCATTCCTATACACTAATAATGAGAAAGTAGAAAAAGAAATTAAGGAAACAATTCCATTCACCATTGCAACGAAAAGAATTAAATACTTAGGAATATATCTACCTAAAGAAACTAAAGACCTATATATAGAAAACTATAAAACTCTGATGAAGGAAATCAAAGAGGACACTAAAAAAAAAAAAAAAAATTCTGGTATAAACTAAGATAGAAAAGTGCAAATGATGACCAAAAAACATAGATGTGGACAGGTTCAGAGTATGTTTCAGTACAGAGAACTAGAAACATCTTATATACATTTTAGAAGATAGTTTCTGCATCAGTTCCTAGACACATTTTTAGATAATAATACCACAGCATGAATTATAGGCCCACACCATATCCCATCGCTGGAAAAGCTATTATATATTACTGAATGTCATCTTAGGGGTTTTGAGTATAGTTTTCTATAATTACTAATCAGAAGTGCAGTATGTCAAGTCAATACAAACTAAATTTTACTCATATGACAAGTTATGATGAACATGATGTGTTCAGCCATGTCCAACTCTTTGCAGCCCTATGGACTGTAGCTTTCCTAAGCAACCAAAAGCAAGGATTACAGTTTTCAGTGTCTTCACTATCAAAAATGACCAAATTAAAGCACAAATATCTCTAAGTTTGAAAAATAAATTGTATTTTTACCTGACAGCTTTAAATGACATTTCTGATTAAAATATTCAAAATAATTAAAAAAAAAAACAAAAACCCAGTTGGTGCAACTGCATGTGAAGGGAGAAACATGGCAGCCCTGAGCCACAGTCATGGTGCCTTTTCCCGGGGGCCCTGGTGGGAGGGTATCTGCCCATGCCCTCTAAGTCATCTGTTTTTCTGTGGCTAGGGTAACAGTGGTGGCTCTGGTCTACCCCTCTTTCCTGGCCCCTTCAGAATTTCAAATTCTGGAAACCCTAAGCTCTGACCCTGCCATATCAGTCTTCCAAGGCAGGGAAGGAGGACCATCAGAATAATCTCTGTGCAACTATATACTGCTGAGTCTCACCCATCTCTACATTGTCATGCTACAACAAGGGGATTCAGAGAGGTTAAGTAACTTGCCCAAGGTCACACAGCCAGGAACAGTAGTTGGAGCCTGAATCCCTCCGATTCTCTATCTCATGCTATTTCACTGGACAAATGTTCACACCGTGGTTTGCTGACTGCCACTTCAGGACACCCTCTGCTACCTGATATCTCGGACGAAGTCGGGGTGGGGACAGGTGTCAATTTGTGTGGAGCCCCAGAGGCCCTGCCTTCCAGAGGAAACACCAGACTAAAGGAAACAGCAAACAGATGCTATATCTGAGGTTCCAAATTTGGAGAAATAACAGCATCTCTGGGGTTGAGGTGGGAGGGTGTGGTGGAATGCAGTTGATTAATGAATGAACCCATTTTTTTCATTTTTTGAGCAACTGCTACATGCCAGGAGCTATGCTAGGAGATGGGAGTACGTCATAAATGACAGCCCCAAATAACAGCAAGTCTTTCTTTCAGCCCTCACCATGTCCAGGTCAACCATTTAACATGTGTTACTCAGTTATTCCATATCACACACATGTGGGGCTCAGAGGAGTTAAGTAACTTTTCCAAAGTCATAGAGCTAGAAAGTTCCAAGGGGAGAGAGCTGAGCAACTCATGCCAGCAACGCAGGAGACCAGGTATCCCTCCAGGAGAGGCCTACTCTGAATGTCCTGTCCAACTTGAGAGAGGGGGCTCTGCTGGCTTAAGTGCTGTTCAGTCGCTAAGTTGTGTCCGACTTTTTGCGAATCCATGAACTGCAGCTTTCCAGGCTTCCCTGTCCTTCACTATCTCCCACAGTTTGCTCAAACTCATGTCCACTGAGACAGTGATCCCACCCAACCATCTCATCATTTGTTGCCCCCTTTTCCTCCTGCCCTCAATCTTTCCCAGCATCAGGGTCTTTTCCAGTGAGTCAGCTCTTTCCATCACGTGGCCAAAGTATTAGAGCTCCAGCTTCAGCATCAGTAGTCCTTCCAGTGGATATTCAGAGTTGATGTCCTTCCTTTAGTTTTGGCTGGTTTGATCTCCTTGCAGTCCAAGGGACTCTCAAGAGTCTTCTCCAGCACCACAATTGAAAAGCATCAATTCTTTGGTGCTCAGGCTTCTTTATGGTCCAACTCTCACAAGTGTACATGACTACTGAAGAAACCATAGCTTTGACTATATGGACTTTGTCAGCAAAGTGATCTCTGCTTTTTAATATGCTATTTAGGTTAGTCATAGCTTTCCTCCCAAGGATCAAGCATCTTTTAACTTCACGGCCGCAGTCATTATCTGCAGTGATTTTGGATCCCAAGAAAATAGTCTGTCACTGTTTCCATTGTTTTTCCATCTATTTGCCATGAAGTGATGGGACCGGCAATGCCAAAGAATGCTCAAACTATTGCACAATTGCACTCATCTCACATGCTAGTAAAGTAATGCTGAAAATTCTCCAGGCCAAGCTTCAACAATACATGAACTGTGAAATTCCAGATGTTCAAGCTGGTTTTAGAAAAGGCAGAGGAACCAGAGATCAAATTGTCAACATTCATTGGATCATTGAAAAAGCAAGAGAGTTCTAGAAAAACATCTATTTCTGCTTTATTGACTATGCCAAAGCCTTTGATTGTGTGGATCACAATAAACTGTGGAAAATTCTGAAAGAGATGGGAATACCAGACCACCTGACCTGCCTCTTGAGAAACCTATATGCTGGTCAGGAAGCAACAGTTAGAACTGGACATGGAACAGACTGGTTCCAAATAGGAAAAGGAGTACATCCAGGTGTATATTGTCACCCTGCTTATTTAACTTATACGCAGAGTACATCATGAGAAATGCTGGGTTGGATGAAGCACAAGCTGGAATCAAGATTGCCGGGAGAAATATCAATAACCTCAGATATGCAGATGACACTACCCTTACGGCAGAACGTGAAGAACTAAAGAGCCTCTTGATGAAAGTGAAAGAGGACAGTGAAAAAGTTGGCTTAAATCTCAACATTCAGAAAACTAAGATCATGGCATTCAGTCCCATCACTTCATGGGAAATAGATGGGGAAACAGTGGAAACAGTGGCAGACTATGTTTTTCTGGGCTCCAAAATCACTGCAGATGATGACTGCAGCCATGAAATTAAAAGATGCTGACTTCTTGGAAGGAAAGTTATGACCAATCTAGACAGCATATTAAAAAGCAGAGACATTATTTTGCCAACAAAGGTCCGTCAAAGCTATGGTTTTTCCAGTAGTCATGTATGGATGTGAGAGTTGGACTGTGAAGAAAGCTGAGCACCGAAGAATTGATGCTTTTGAAGTGTGGTGTTGGAGAAGACTCTTGAGCGTCCCTTGGACAGCAAGAAGATTCAACCAGTCCATGCTAAAGGAAATCAGTTCTGAATATTCACTGGAGGGACTGATGTTGAAGCTGAAACTCCAGTATTTTGGCCACCTGATGCAAAGAACTGACTCATTTGAAAAGACCCTGATGCTGGGAAAGATTGAAGGCGGGAAGAGAAGGGGACGACAGAGGATGAGGTGGTTGGATGGCATCATGGACTCAATGGACAGGAGTTTGAGTAAACTCCAGGAGTTGATGATGAACAGGAAGGCCTTGCATGCTGCAGTCCATGGGGTCACAAAGAGTCGGACATGACTGAGTGACTGAACTAAACTGAACTCAACTGATAGGACCGGACGCCATGATCTTAGTTTTTTGAATGCTGAGTTTTAAGTCAGCTTTTTCTCTGTCCTCTTTCACCTTCACCAAAAGGCTCTTTAGTTCCTTTTCGCTTTCTGCCATTAGAGTAGGATTATTTGCATATCTGAGGTTGTTGATATTTCTCCCACCTGGCAATCTTAATTCCAGTTTGTGAGTCATCCAGTCCCGGATTTCACATGATGTACTCTGCATATAAGTTAAATAAGCAGGGTGACAATATGCAGTCTTAACATACTCCTTGCTCAATTTTGAACCAGTCCTTTGTTTCATTCCCTGGTCAACTGTTGCTTCTTGTCCTGCAAACAGGTTTCTCAGGAGACAGGTAAGGTAGTCTGGTATTCCCATTTCTTTAAGAATTTTCCACAGTTTGTTGTGATCTACACAGTCAAAGGGTTTAGCATGGTCNGCTCAATTTTGAACCAGTCCTTTGTTTCATTCCCTGGTCAACTGTTGCTTCTTGTCCTGCAAACAGGTTTCTCAGGAGACAGGTAAGGTAGTCTGGTATTCCCATTTCTTTAAGAATTTTCCACAGTTTGTTGTGATCTACACAGTCAAAGGGTTTAGCATGGTCAATGAAGGAGAAGTAGATGTTTATTTTTTTTAATTCCCTTGCTTTTTCTATGATCCAGCAGATGCTGGTAATTTGTTGAGAAAATGAGGAAACACTTCATCTGGGCCTTGTGAGATTTCACCTGTAGATGAACAAATTCCATCTGTCGATGAACATCTGTGGAAGTACAGATGAATCTGTGCTTCTTTTCAGGCTGAAGAAGTAGCATTTGAAAAGGGGCAGAAACCCCAAAGGAAACATGTGTCTCAGAATGGTGATGAGCTTGGTATTAAGTAAGGGACTGGAGGCTTCCCTGGTGGCTCAGTGGTAAAGAATCTGCCTGCCAGTGCAGGAGATGTGGGTTCAATCCCTGGTCCAGGAAGATCCCATGTGCTGCAGAGCACTAAGCAGGCGCATCACTGTTGGTGGGCTTGTGCTCTAGATCCTGGGAGCTTCAACTACTAAGCCCACGTGCCCTAGAGCCCATGGTCCGCAATAAGAGAAGGCACCACAACGAGAAGCCCATGCACTGCAGTGAAGAATAGCCCTTGCTTGTTCCAACTAGAGAAAAGCCCATGCAGCAAGAAGACCCAAAACAGCCTGGGATTCTCCAGGCAAGAACACTGGAGTGGGTTGCCATTGCCTTCTCCAATTCAGGAAGGTGAAAAGTGAAAGAGAATTTGCTCAGTTGTGTCCGACTCTTAGTGACCCCATAGACTGCAGCCTACCAGACTCCTCCGTCCATGGGATTTTCCAGGTAAGAGTACTGGAGTGGGTTGCCATTGCCTTCTCCAAGTAAATAAAACAGCATCTTCTTAAAAAAAAAAAAGCATGGGGCTGGGGGGTGTGAACACTTTGGAGACCATGTTTGGGAGCTAGGATTGTATTCTGCAGACAATGGGGAGTCATAGGGTAGGGGTGGAATGGAGGGACTCCTCATTCTAAAGAAATTACTGCAGCTTTCTGATTTCTTGGAAGTGAGAAATTAAGCAATGACTTATGTACCTACACTCACACAGACCCATAGTCCTCCTTCCTGCCTCTTAATTAGATCCCCACTTTTCTGTCAAATAAGGCAGAACACCTTGTCCCCAGAAGCATAGCATCTCAACAGCCACTGCAGACTAGACCCATGCCATGCCATGCTCAGCGGCATCCAACTCTGTAACACTGTAGCTCACCAGGCTCCTCTGTCCAAGGGAATCTCCAGACAAGAAAACTGGAGGAGGTTGCCATACCCTCCTCCAGGAGATCTGCCTGACCCAAGGACCAAAG
This sequence comes from Neotragus moschatus, assembly GCA_006410615.1. NCBI lineage: Eukaryota > Metazoa > Chordata > Mammalia > Artiodactyla > Bovidae > Neotragus > Neotragus moschatus. The sequence goes on along the minus strand of SJYA01002473.1, from coordinate 483,075 downwards.
TCTAGACCCTGGGGACCTCAAATCCTCTCCACCTAGACTTGAAATGAGCCTGGCCACCAATATCTAGTAAATGAGAAAGGTCTGTTTGCCTGTGAGCAGGCAAATCCAAATCCATGGCCAACCAGCTGTCGAGACTTCCCCAGGACAGCAGCCTGGAAGAGATGGAGGCAAGGTGAAGGAGCAGTCAGGAGGACTGAAAAGAGCGGCAGCCCACCCTCACCTCACCTGCTTTCTCCTTTTCACCCTGGCAGTGTCCCTGCCTGATCTCCCAGAGAGGAGTTTTCAGGTTACTGGGACTCAGCCTCCTCCCCTCCATGGGGAGACATTGACCCCATAGCTAGCCTAGCTCTGCCCAGAAAATCTGATGCCCCCAATCCAAACATCAGCCCAGACACCGGGAGCTGGAGAGGGCTAAGTGGAGGAGGCTGTAAAGTCCAGATATAATCAGAGACACCTTGCACATACATTTACAGAAAGATTGAAATGGGGCTTGTCCCTGTTAACTTGGCATTTTCTACCCATTATCTTTAGTCCTGAGCCAAAAGTGAAAGTGTTAGTCACTCAGTCGTGTCTCACTCTTTGCAAGTCCACAGACTGTAGCCCACCAGGCTCCTCTTTCCGTGGACTTCTCCAGACAAGAATTCTGGAGTGGGTAGCCATTCCCTTCTCTAGGGGATCTTCCTGACCCAGGGATCGAGCTCTGGTCTCCTACGTTTCCGGTGGATTCTTTACCATTTGAACCATCAGTGAAGCCCGCTCGATTTGTTCTACAGTTTGTTAACTGTATGGGAGGTGGGCGAGAGGGACACAATCATCTTAACAGTACATAACAACCTCTAGGAGTTCTAGTCCAGCTTACTGAATTACTTGCTCTCTGGTTAGTCCTGGCTCTGTCAGGATGAAGTTTCTTTGGCTCTTGATATTAGTCATGTCCAATTTGTGTGAACAAAGGAGAGGAGATTCAGCACGTGTGCAGGCTCGAAACTGCTGTGTAAATGTGTATTGTTTGTCTCACCAAGAATGTCCAAGAAATTGAACATCTCAGCTGCCTCTAGTAACACAAAATGGGTTGCCAGGGGAGAGATGATAAAATTTTGCCAGAGCCTTATACGACTTTTGAATTTTGTACCAAATGCATGTCTTACCTAGTCAGATCAATAATGGTTTGGAACATTTACCAACCTTGTTTTAAGCAAATATTAAGTATTAGTATTAGTCGCTCAGTCGTGTCTGACTTTTCGCGACCCCATGGACTGTAGCCTGCCAGGCTTCTCTATCCATAGGATTCTCTAGGCAATACTGGAGTGGGNTTTGCAAGGGGTGGGGTTGGGTGGGGCGGGGCGGGTCGGGGCGGGGGAGGAGGGTTTCCGAGAGAAATTTTTTTAAAGAGAGAGAAGCATAGCTAGAAGAGTCCTGCCCTGAGATACACCAGTCAGTTAAGTAGGGAAAGAAGGTGGGACCGTGAAGAACCAGCCCTTCACATATCACTGGAACTTCAGGGGTCCCTTCCCCAATCAAGACTCAGTTTCTTTGTCTATAAAATGAAAGGTTTGGCCCAGAAAGATCTCCAGGTGCCTCCCGGCTCTAATATTCTCTGATTTGATGGCTGCAGCCTTCTGCAAACGTGCATAAAATAGATTAGTTTTAGCAGTAGTAAAAACAAAACTGAAAATCAGATTTATCATTTTAATTAAATATACTTTACATTCTCAATTTCTAGGGAGCAAAATGCTTCCCCCCACCATGAGTTTTCCCTTTGTGGGAGACATTCGTGTCTGATGTGCAATTTAAGAAAATACTGAACCACCCCCTAAGAAGATACACAATTTAAAAGACCCTAACAGGTAATAACAAGAAAATGGGACTTGTAGGGGGAAAAAAAGAACATAAGAAAGAAACGACAGGGATGGAAGGGTCAGCTGGGTCAGGATATCAGAGGACTGGGGATCAGGCTGGTAAGAACAATATGCTTTTGTCTCTACCTGGCTTTCAGATGAGGATGCTCCTAGAGCTGAGTGGAACGCGAAGAGGGAATCAGGAGGTGGGAGTCTGGTCCATTCTCCCATCCCCCCAACTCCACCCTCAGCTGACAGAAGGCGAATTGATGTCTCTCAACTTTAGAGTACTCAACTATAAAATGGAACTAAAAAAACTTACTTCGAAGAATGCTGGGGAAAAGGAATTAGATAACCTATCTGAAAAGGCTTAGGAAAACAATAAAATGTGAAGCACACAAGCACACATGAAAACTCCACATTTTGGAAACTCAAACTGGGATCCAGAACACCTGGGCCCCATCTAGAATACCTGGGAGAGGTATTGTCTCTTATCAGCATGCATTCCCATAACATCCTTCTTTTCCGCCATCCTCTCTCCACCCAGGTGTTTGGTCCTCACGGAGTGAAAAGAAAGCAAAGCCTTTGCCAGAACGAAGCATCATTTCCTGGGCTCTGGGTTCCATGGCCCCAGACCGTAAATCAACCAACCACGGCTGTAAATTACCAGATAAATCTGGGCTGGGGTCGCTAGCCAGGACAGCTGAGAATCAACAGGAGAAATAAATCTATAGCAGCAGTCCCCCGAGTTGCAGAGAAGCCCTTACAATACCTCAGGGGGAGTCAGGGGCTTGGGGTAACAAGAGTTTCTAATTTGGGGGGGAAAAACACTCGGAAATAAAATCACGAATTCCCACCACCACCACCACCACTCTTTCCTCCAAAAAGAGTCCAGGGGAAGCCAAGCATCCAGGCTTCAGCCCGCTGTGAGTTCCCTGCCACTGCCTTAGAGAGCTGGGGCATCCACTCAGTGGCCCATTATTCGAGATGACAAGAGCAAATATAGACACTCTCAGAGAACTGAGGGGAGACTAAGTGGAATAAATGGCATTTAATCTGTAAAGAGAGAAATTGCCTCCCCTTGGCAGCGCCCCGCCCAGCGGGAGCTATGGCCCCTCATAATTCAAATCCTCACTTAATTAAAAAGGGAAAAGAATCATCATGGATTCTGCCCAACTGGCACCTACTCCTCTCTCATCCATCAGGCTGCTGACATTTGTCCGTTTGTCTATCTTTGACAGAAAGGGAAAAATTTCAAACGGGGAAGAAAAAAAAAGAGAGACTGTTAGATCCTGCAGTTTTCAGAGACGCCTCCTTCTTGAGCAGGGCTGCCTTGTCTAAAGACCAAGGACTGAAACCTAAACTAATAGAGGCAGGACTTCCCTGGTGGTCCAGTGGTTAAGCCTCTGTGCTTCCACTGCAGGGGGACTGAGTTTGATCCCTGGGAACTAAGGTCTTGCATGCTGCATAGAGCAGCCAATAAATAACTAAACTAATTTTATTAGGGGAAGAGACAGAGCAAAACAAGGAAGACTTGGCTTTTACGTAGGAGAGTCCTGAGTGGCTATAGCAGCAAAGAGGAAAAGCTGAAGTCAACAGCACCTTCTGAAAAGAAAAATGACTTTCCTCAGGGACACCCTTTGACCTCCTAGACTTCCCACCACTAGGCTCAAATTTCCTCCCCAGACAATATTACAGATGAAAGGAGGACAGATTTATTTAGCCTTGTTTACAAATATTGAAATGTTCTTCATAGGGTATCTGACCAGTTCTTACATAGCTCTCCAAAAGGTGACTTCCCAGGGTGGGGGGCAGTCCTAAAAATCAACCCTTCCCAGGGACTGGCTTGGCCCCATGGAGGTCACTGTGTCCGTCCCTCTGCTCCTGAGAATCACTCTGAGTGGGTTGGGGCGGAGGGCAGATGGGGGAGAAGAACCCCCCATCTCTAGCTGCTGCACAAGATCTCACAAGAGTCAGGCTGTGGTTACCACCTCCTCCTTTTCCTCCCATGGTTCTCTAGTACATTCCATCCCTGCAACACCCAAGAGAAATAGAGGTCCGTTTCTACCCACAGCTTCATCTTTAGGACTTTTCTCCTGGGACAGCTCACCTCTGCCAGGGCGCTCTCTGGGGTTGTTCAAGAGATCTGCTTTACCTCTACCTTTCCTCTAGCCAGACCACGTGCTCCCAGCCAACTGTCTGCAGGGAGAGCCTCTCCCTTTTCTGCGGGGTCAGGGGTGTGGGGGGGGGAGCCATCTCAAGAGAGTTCTCCAGCTAAGTGGAAGGTAGAAAGGAACAAGGGAAGCAATTGCCTCACTCCCTCCCAAGCAGAGTTTCCAAAAGGGCTGCCTTTTCAACCACTTTAAGATCACATAAATTGACAAGATGTTTGTGAAGATAAGGGCTTCCTGGTAGCTCAGAGGGTAAAGCGTCTGTCTGAAATGCGGGAGACGGGGGTTTGATCCCTGAGTCGGGAAGATCCCCTGGAGAAGGAAATGGCAACCCCCTCAAGTATTCTTGCCTGGAGAATCCCATGGATGGAGCAGCCTGGTAGGCTATAGTCCACAGGGTTGCAAAGAGTCGGACACGGCTGAGCGGCTTCACTTTCACTTTGTGAAAATATCTAGGCTAAAAGACATTAGGGCAGTGGTTCTTAACCTGGGGAAGGTGGGGGAATCACACACTCATTTGTGATGGCTCCGATAAAACCTCTGGACCTCTCATCAGCAAAATACACGGATGCAGACAGTTAGTTTTAGGGTGTAGCATATTCATGGACCCTAGGCTCAGAACTCCTGCAGTATAGAGGAAGTAATATGAGAAAGTCAGACTGTGAGGCACGGACAGTCCAAGAGTCCAAAGTGAAGTCCAAAAGTGGCACTTTCTTTTTTTCTGACCCATCAGCCCATAGTGCTCATGCTAAGTCACTTCAGTTGTAGCAAACTTTTTGCAACCCAGTGGACTGTATAGCCCGCCAGGCTCCTCTATCCATGGGATTCTCCAGGCAAGAACTGGAGTGGATAGCCATTCCCTTTTCCAGGGGAACTTCCCAATCCAGGGATCGAATCCACATCTCATGTCTCTTGCACCAGAGGCAGATTCTTTACCACTAGGGCACCTGGAAAGCCACCAGCCCATGGGAAAGACCCCATGCTCCCCCAACTCCAGGGCCAGACTCTATTCTCTAATTCATTCCCCTTGGTGACATCTCCAGTTTGGAAGACACTAAAGGGCTTCCCTGGTGGCACAGATGATAAAGAAACTGTCTACAGGTCTCTGGCCATAGCAGCCTGAACACGCCGGATCTCATCTGATCTCGGAAGCTAAGCAGAGTCAGGCCTGCTTTAGTCTTTGGATGGGAGACCGCCTGGGAATACCAGGTGCTGTAGCTGCTACTGCTGCTAAGTCGCTTCAGTCGTGTCCGACTCTGTGCGACCCCATAGACGGAAGCCCACCAAGCTCCCCCCATCCCTGGGATTCTCCAGGCAAGAACACTAGAGTGGGTTGCCATTTCCTTCTCCAATGCATGAAAGTGAAAAGTGAAGTAGCTCAGTCGTGTCCGACTCTTCGCGACCCCATGGACTGCAGCGTTCTAGGCTCTTCCACCATGGAATTTTCCAGGCAAGAGTACTGGAGTGGGACACTATTGCTGTAGGCTTAATTAAAAAAAAAAAAAAAAAGAATCTGTCTTCAATGCAGGAGACCCAGGCTCAATCTCTGGATTGAGAAGATCCCCTGGAGAAGGGAATGGCTACCCTCTCCAGGATTCTTGCCTAGAAAATTCCATGGACAGAGGAATCTGGCCAACTACAGTTCATGGGGTCGCAAAGAGCCGGATATCACGGAGCGACTAATACACACACATACATTAAGAGACAATAGGTTACCACTTGACCCTGTTTATCTCATCCATCTGGCCTTACTGTTAAGCTGGGTTACCCTCTCAGCTCCCCGCTTTAAGCCTCTGAAACTCTCATCTCTTTCACACAGCAAAGAAGCCAGGGCTCTGGAGAAATTTCTGTCCCCCAGTCAGTTAGACTGGGTAGGTCACTCAGCATCCTATACTCTGAAAGGCCATCTGGGGGACCCTGCTTCTCTGATGACTCCTGGGCCTCCTGGTCTAATCCAAGTGTTTCTCACTCCTTGTCCCAGTGCTCCAAACTTTCAGCTCTCAGGTAAGTACCAGGTTGCCTTTGTTGAACGTCTGCACATCTAAAATCCTCATTTACCATTTTATATCTTATATTCCTGGGAAACAAGTCAGAGTGCAGCCCCATTATTCTAAAGAAGGAAGCATTTACCTGCACAGCCCCCACCAAAGGTATAATGGGGGATGTAAGGAGGTNTCAGGTAAGTACCAGGTTGCCTTTGTTGAACGTCTGCACATCTAAAATCCTCATTTACCATTTTATATCTTATATTCCTGGGAAACAAGTCAGAGTGCAGCCCCATTATTCTAAAGAAGGAAGCATTTACCTGCACAGCCCCCACCAAAGGTATAATGGGGGATGTAAGGAGGTATGTTGTGTGTTGTTGTTCAGTCACTCAGTTGTGTCTCACTCTTTGCAACCCCATGAACTGTAGCACACCAGACTTCCCTGTCTTTCACTGTCTCCTGGATGTTGTGTGTGTCCTCAGTGAAGCTGTGTGTCCAGGAGGGGACTGTGAGCTTCCTTCCTTTGGGTATGTCCATGTGTACTCTGTGGCTCAGGCATGTCCTCCACCTGTTCCGTTGTGTGTTCACTCAAAATGTTGTCTTTGGGCCCATGAGCCTGTTTGGAATGTCCTCAAGTCTGTTGAGCAGATCCTTGAGGGTAGATGTGCTTCTAAGGCCTCAGTTTCCCTATTTGTAAAATGAAGGTGCCCCTTCACAGGACTGCTGTGAAGCTTTCAGGAGTAAATACAGGTCAAGTGTTTGCAGCAGGTCATGGCATGTGGATGTGCTCAGTAAATGTTGTTTATAATATTGTTTATAATGTTGTAAATATTACTTATAATTGTTGTAAATATTGCTGTTGTTCAGTCGCTCAGTTGTGTCTGAATCTTTGCGACCCCATAGACTGCAACAAGCCAAACTTCCTTGTTCTTCACCATCTTCCAGGGTTTGCTCAGACTCATGTCCATTGAGTCAGTGATGTCATCCTACCATCTCGGCCTCTGTCATCCCCTTCTCCTCCTGCCTTCAATCTTTCCCAGCATCAGGGTCTTTTCTAATGAGTCAGCTCTTCACAATTAGCCAAAGAATTGGAGCTTAAGCTTCAGCATCAGTTCTTCCAATGAATATTCAGGATTGATTTTCTTTAGGATTGACTGGTCTCCTCGCTGTCCAAGGGACTCTCAAAAAAGTCTCTTCCAACACCATAGTTCAAAAGCATCAATTCTTCAGTGTTCAGTCTTCATCATAGTCCAACTCTCACATCCATACATAACTACTGAAAAAACCAAATACATATAGCTTTGACTATATGGACCTTTGTCAGCAAAGTGATGTCTCTACTTTTTAATACACTGTCTAGGTTTGTCATAGCTTTTCTTCCAAGGAACAAGCATCTTTTGATTTTGTGGCTACAGTCACCATCTGCAGTGATTCTGGAGCCCAAGAAAATAAAATCTGTCACTGTTTCCACTGTTTCCCTATCTATTTGCTATGAAGTGATGGGACCAGATGCTATGATCTTCATTTTTTGAAGGCTGAGTTTTAAGCCAGCTTTTTCACCCTCTTCTTTCACCTTAAGAAGCTCTTTAGTTCCTCTTCACTTTCTGCCATCAGGGTGGTATCACCTGCATATCTGAGGTTATTGATATTTCTCCCAGCAATCTTGATTCCCGCCTATGGTTCATCTAGGCCAGCATTTCACATGATATACTCTGCATGTAAGTTAAATAAGCAGGGTGACTATAAACACCCTTGATGTATTCCTTTCCCAATTTTGAACCAGTCTGTTGTTCCATGTCCTGTTCTAACTATTGCTTCTTGACCTGCAAACAGATTTCTCAGAAGGCAGGTAAGGTGGTCTGGTATTCCTATCTCTTTAAGAATTTTCCACAGTGTATTGTAGAAATGTTAATAAAAATATTATTACTATTATTTGGCTGAACCTCATGGCACGTGGGATCTTATTTCCCTGACCAGAGATCGAACCTATGTGATCTACTTTGAAAGCAGGGTCTTAACCACTGGACTGCCAGAGAAGTCCTTAAATGTTGGTTATTGTGATAAGATTTCCAACAGAAACTTCCAGCCCTTCTATTCCTTCCTCTCCCCAATTATCACAAGCCCTGGAAGAGGTTCAAATGTTTCCGCTGGACGTGTCACTGCTCTGAGCCTGGATGTTGAATCAGAGGCCAATGGCAACAGCAGCAGTATCTTCTTTCATTCAGCCAGCACTCTGAGCCAGAGCCCGAGAGGGAGGGCCCCTCAGCCATAACCCTGGATGAGGAACGGAGAGGAAGCACGTACTGTCCAGAGAGCCAGGGGCCTCCAGAGAAATGGAAAAACTCAGAAACACTGGGCATCCTTAGAGATCCCGGGACTGGAGAGTTCTGTCCAAGATCTGATAGAATCTTCTTCATTGTCATGGAAACTACATCACAGCTGCCTTCCTGGAAGAACCCTCCATCCTCCTCCCCCACTTCTCTTGACTCAGAGGCATAAGCTCCTCCCTAAACTGTTCCCATCCAGCTTAAAGTTGGGATTTGCTTGGGCTTGTCTCTCCTTTCTTGGGCAGGGTTTCTGCTAAGCTCGATTAGTTTGGTCTTTATTGTATTAATACTACCTACTCACTGAACAAGTATTTCGTGGGACCCTTATAAGCATGAAGTAGGCTTATGGGGAAAGATATAAAGAGGCAAATCAAATGAGATCTTCTCCAGGCCCTGGAGAACTCTCCATACAACGATGACCTTGTAGCAGAAAAAGACACCAACAATAGAGATATAGGCAGGAATGTTGTAGTGTCTTTAAGGAACTGATTAGGGCTCTCTGGAAGGCTTCCTGGAGAAGAGAGGCAGCAGGCATAAGTCTTAAACATTTCAGCCGAAAATAGAGGGAAGTGAGGACTTTGCCAACGGTCCAGTGGCTAAGACTCCATGCTCCCAATGCAGGGAACCTTGGTTGGATCCCTGGTCAGGGAACTAGATCTGCAACTAAAAATCCCACATGCCTGCAACTAAGATCCGAGACAGACAAATAAAGAAATAATTTTTTAAAAAAAGAGAGGAGGAAGTTTATTTCCATTTGCCCAGCACGATCTCCTGAAATGAGCCCTAAACAGGTGCTAGAGGTTTGGTGTTCTAGTCCCAGTTCTGACCCTGACAACAGCTTTCATATATCATTTCCTTCTTTGAAGTTCCACAGCCACATCTGGAAAGTGGGGGGTGTTAGATTAGATGAATTTTGAAAGCAAGCCTGAGGTTTGGTCAGTCTCTAGTGTTATCACAAACAGGTGGGAAACAAAATCAGTATCTCCTCAAAGGAACGCATGAGTCTAGACTCAGATTGTCACAGAAAAAAAAAAAAAAAAGACCTGGGGCACTTCAAGTTCTATGTGCCCCCGTGGCTCCAGCCTAAGCAGCCCAGCTCCCATCAAATGTTTGTCTTGGTCACAGCTTCCTGTGTGGCACCAGCACTGTGTCTGGCACAATAAATGTTTATCAAATGAATTACTAAATGAATGAGGTGACAAAGACAATGAGAAGCTTGTTGGCTAGAACGGAACGCAGTCCTGCTCTCAGATCATCAGCTCTCTGGGTGTTTGCTCCCTAATACCCTGGGTTTGCTCTCAGGATAAGAGGAAAGATAGCAGAGAGAGAACTGCACTTTCGGAGGTCCAAGCTGGGCCTCTAGTTTCTGCTTCAATCAATAGAAAGTGGGTCACAGAACAGCTTTGCAGAGAACAGACCCTTGAGGAAAAGCCTGGATTCCGTGCCAGCTTACATTTATTGAGCGCCTACTGTGTATCAGTTGTCACTTACCTTTAATTCACTTAATTGTGGCCTCAAAGGGCTAAACCGGAAGATGTAGAGGGTCGGGGGCTGCAAACTCCAGACGCCCCGAGTGGCCAAGCCACCGCCCCTCTCTGAGTTTTCATTTTCAGTCTCTGTAAAATGGAAACAATAGAACCCCTTCGCCAGCTTATGGGAATGAAATGAGCGCGTGGAAGCAGAGAGCTTCATAAATGCTCGTTACTATTGTTCCTCTGGGCATGCAAGTCCGCTCGCCTCCCCCCAGGGCGCACACACAGATACATTCACACTCCCACGTACACGCGGATGCACAGAGTCGTGTGCAGACGCCAGCCGGAGGAGTTAGCAGAGCGTCAGGGTCACCACCGAGTCCCACAGAGAAGCCGTCGGGTCCCTGGCTTCCCCGGTTTTCTCTCAGCTCTTTATGAATGAACTCCGGCCGCAAGGAATTTATTTTTTTATGAATGGGAGCCCAAGCAGTGAATGAAACCAGGAGCCAACCCCTGAGTTCTCATTGGCCCCCGCTGCTGGGAAACTCCGCCCCCCCCGGCTGGCTGGGCGAGTCTCGGGATTGGCGGGCGTGCCGGGCCCTGGGGTTTCATTCACAAAAGTCAATGAAACAAAGGGAGCGGGGTGGGGGGTAGATAAAGCCAAAGCAGAGGCGAAGGAAATGCACCAATCAGAGGCTCCCCCGAGCTCACAACTGTCGGCGGCGCCCGGAAAACAAGCCGGTGCGCTAGGGACCCGGGGCCAGGGTCGCCTAGCTCCGGCCTAGCCCCGCGGCTCTCGGTGCAACCCGGGAGGGGATGCTCGGGACCCCTCGCGGCTCCAGCACAGACGCCCGGGCCTCAGGTGAGGCTACGGGAGGGAGAGGGAGGGAGAGTTGTGATTCCCAGCCTCGCATCCAACACTCACCACACTCTCACCACCGCCTCCGCAGATTCCAGGGCAGGGGGTGGGAGGCGCTGGGATTCAGGGTTGGAGGGGGCGCCCGAGTTGTGGGCGTGCGAAATGGTGCGCGCGTCGCTTGCTCCTCCGCGCGCGAGCGCACATTCGCGCGCGCGCGCACAGACACACACACACACACACACACACACACACACACAGACATAGATACACACACACACACACACACACACGTCTTATGTAACCAAGTCTGGGCAAAGCGGGGCTGCAGAAAGCAGCCGAAACGGCGACCCCGGTTCCCAGGAGCAGGTGGGACCTGCTTTGGCGGGAGGGCAGTGTGGCGGCGCTAAGCCCTGCAGGCGGAAACCTCCCCATCGCCTGAGTGAGTCGGAGAAGTTTTGCCGTCGGACCCGGAGCCTCGGGACTGCCCCTCCCCGCCGCCCTTACCCACCCCCACCTCGCTGCCTTCCCCAGACGGTGTGCGAACGCAGCCCCCCCGCCCCCAGGTCTCTGCCCCCGCACGGGGCCCGGGCCGTGTGGCCGGAGGGAGCGGCCGGATGGAGCGGAGGATGAAAGGCGGATACTTGGACCAGCAAGTGCCCTACACCTTCTGCAGCGTGAGCGC
>SJYA01002473.1:432450-467434 GCA_006410615.1 Neotragus moschatus | reverse complement strand
GGTCCAGGGCTACCCGCCCCTTGAGTCACCCCGGGACCCCAGCCCCGCCCCCCAGACAAGGCGGCCTCAGGGTGACTCGGGGGCATTCTTCCCCTTCCCCGCAGAAATCGCCCGGAAATGGTAGCTTGCGCGAAGCTCTGACGGTCCCACAGGGGAAGCTCATGGACCCAGGCTCCCTGCCGCCCCCCGACTCCGAAGGTAAAGAGACAGCGAGACAAACCGCGACCCTCCCCACCTCACACACCCTGAGGGCTGAACCTGGAGCCCTCGTCCTTCCCCCCTCCCCCAAATTGCCCTCCAAGGCACTCTGTTCATTCTCCTCCAACCCTCAAGGAGGAGGTCACTGGGCTCCTTAGGGTTCCCCACTCTCCCACCACTACCTCCACCTCACCTTCTCCATTCCATTATTCACCCCCTCAGATCTGTTCCAGGATTTAAGTCACTTCCAGGAGACGTGGCTCGCTGAAGGTGAGTAGTTTTGTGACCTTTTCTATTATTGGGGTGGCCGATGCTGTCTACCTCTAGTATTCCAACCTAGCTCACTTCCTCTCTTGCTGGCCTCTGGAGCCTCTGCAAGGCCCCTTCCCCAAGTCTCCTGCCTTTCCACTCTTTCCAGCGCCCTGTGTGGATACTTATATTGATATTTATTTTCTCTGCCCAGAGCCAGGCTTGTGTAACTAGGCCTGGGGATGAATCAGACCATTGTGTGGGGTATTTGCTTATTTGAATGGAACTTGGCCCCAGGCCCGTTTTCCTGGTTGAAATTTTCATTTGCAAAGTTTGTTTGGCACCAGCCCCTAGGCTGAGGTGTGTGTTAGGGTTTTGGGGCGGGGGAATGAGTGTAAGAAACCGGAGAAAGAGAAGGAGCAATTCGTTTGTTACCTGTCTTCTGGAATTGCCAAAACATTCATTTTTACCCCCTTGGTTTCTCTTCTTCCCAACCCCTAGCGCCAAACGATTTACTGTCTGAGCCAAAGAACAACAAAAGTTTAAATAATTCTTTTTTTCTTTCTTCTTTTGCATTACTTTGGCAAAGCAGCCCAGGGCTTCTCCCCAAAATCGCCTTGATTGTAATTCTAATGGCAGCCGATCCTCCCTCCTCCTTCCCTAGGCAAATTGCTCCTCCAGTTTGCTGGGGGCAGGAGTCGGGAGTGATGGTGGAGGGGGTGAGCTGCAAGCTGGCTGGAGTGGGGTCAGTAGCTGGGCTTCTGCATAGGGAGGTGTGTTCTAGGAGGTCTCCTAGTGGGATCCCTTGGCGTATTTGGGTAGAGCCCAAGGGTGTCACTAGCAGGACTGCAGGTAGGTGGCTTTTGGTGTTGAGACAGTCTCTGAGAGGGAAGGGTTAATACCCCCATCTGAGGGTCCCTTCACTGTAATGCTGAAACCCAAGAAACCACAGCACTAGGAACCCCTTCTTAAGGGCTTTTCTTTGAGCTCTCCCCATCCCTCCACCTGTGTCTCTTGGATGACTTCTTAAAACTCAAACCCAGCTCCTCTAGAACCATCTTTAAAAGCCTGGAGTAAAAGGGAAAGACTCCTGACTAGACAGACTAGATCTATTGTGACTGCTGTGGTATACCCCTAAATATATACGTTAACAAAATTACTAGCATGAAGCAAGCACTCAAGACATTTTGGAATTCAAGGCTCAACGTCCTCATGGGTGCTGGAGAGATCTGGGGGCTCTAGGGAGATTGTGGCTGTCTTTCCTGATTCTGCAAGCCCTGTGTGCCCAGCTGTGAATTACAAGCAGAGCTATGCCCAGTCTGCCCATCCTGCCCATCCTCCGCTCAAGGTTCCGGAGCTGAGCTGGAGCTAAAAGAACGCAGTGGTGTCAGTTTCCAGGGTCTCTCAAAGACTTCCTTTCCTAATGCCTGATTTCTGTCTGGCTTGCCAGGCTCCTGTCTGTCCAGCTGAGGGTCCCTAGGCTCCCTCAAGTGGGCAGCTCCTGGGGCTTGTGATCTACGGGTAGGCTCAGACATTGGCGTTTCGAAAGCAGCCGGGTTTGGAATGGGAAGGGAAGCAGGGTTTGGAATGGGAAGGGAAGCAGGGTTTGGAATGGGAAGGGAAGGAAAATGTTCTCATCTTCTGTCAACCTTGGAAACCCCACCCCTTGGCTGTGGGGATCTAGAAATTGTACTTGTGTCTATCTGCGTGTGTCAGTGTGACAGCCAGTGTGTGTTTCACGCTGCTGCCCTGGAAGTCCCTGTACATTTAAATCCAGTGGGTGGGGAGGTGGGGGTGGGGATAGCAAGACGCAGGTTGGGTTGAGGGGAGGCGCTGGGATCTCCTTGGTTCCCTCTCCTTCCTTCTGAGGGAGCAGCTCAGGTTCCCAGCTGGCGATGGATGGCCAGGCCTGAGAGGGGGATGCTGTGGCCGATTGCTCCTTCTCGCTCGCTCTGCGGAGACAGATGCAGCTGCCGGGGCCCTGTCCCCCTGCACCATCCCAGCACCACCCCAGCCTCCTCTCCTGCCTCTTCCCACCAGGTCAGTGACCCCTGCAGCCCAGAGGGAGCTTTGGGGTGGCAGGGAGGGACTAGTTCCTTTGGAAACTTGCCAGTAGTGGGGTACGTAGGACTGGGGGCTGGAGCTTGATTTCTCCCTAAAGCCCCAATTTGGATTGAAGCCGTGGGTCCTTGAAGTGTGGGTGGGGCTGTGAAGAATTAGGGGGACACCAGGTTGGATTCTGGTGGAGCTGGTTGTGGGTTCAGTATCTGGTGTCCAGGCAACATAGAGGGTGAGGTTGAGTGGGGGGTCTGTGAAGGCAGCTCAGACATCTTTGTGTTGGGGTTTTCTAGATGGATAGAGGGGTGGGGTGATATGAGACTAAGAAGGTGTGTCTATTTTCGGGGTGCCTGGGAATCTGCTGAATTGCTGGAGAAAGAACCAGGCTACTGCAGGGAAACCCCGGGCTCAGACCGTCTGAGCCCAAGCTGCGTCTGGTTATTGTCAAAGATGTGCTTCTGGTCGAGGGTTCCTTTCCGGGTTTGTGGGGAGCCCTCTGGAACCCTCAGAGGCAATGACTTTGGTCTCTTGGTGATAAGGAACATTGACTCTGGGTCATGTATGTTCTTTGTATGAGGCAGGAGTCCATACGGGGTCTATGGATTCCCGCAAGCTCTGTGGATATGTTGTAGGGGTCCTTGAGCCCTCCGATATGTGTATAAAATCGTTGAGGGTGCAACATACGCAAAGGAATGTGAATATTTCTAAGAGAAGGATCCTTAGCTCCTATGAGATCCTAAAAGGGGCGGGTCTGTGCTCCCCTTTGCATAAGAACCATCGTCCCAAGTCTTCCTCTGAGGTCTGCAGCCCCCTCGTCCTTTGGTTTTCCCTGTTCGTATTTGTAAATCCAAAAAGAGATCCCATGTGGATGTGTTTCACCTGTGTAAAGCTGTGAAGTAAAAGGCAATTGGGTGTGTGTGAATCCATGTGTGTGCACGCTGGGGCTCAGCCTGTCTGTGAGAAGAGATGGGGTTAATTCCCTCCTCTGGTCTTCCCTAGCTACAATGCCTCCTTCTATATCTTTCTGTCTCCTCCCCTTCCAGAAGGCTCTTGGGGACAAATGTCCCCTCCACAGATAGAGAACTGGTTCCTTCCAGTATGCTGCCAGGGTGGGGGCAGGGTAAGAGGGAGAGGCCAGTGGAGACAAAATGGAGGAGAAGCTCCGGGGGATGCCTCCCCCCGTTTCCACTGGGGCTCCTTACGAGGCCCCTCTGCCATGTAACTGGACCTTTGGAGAGGGAGAAGGTGGTGGAGTATATATTGTATAGGTGGGTAGTTTACTTGGGATGGGCTCCGCTACTTGGCTGTTTGCACCTACCTGTTCTCTTGGAGCCCAGGTGGGAAGCCCCTAAGCCCCTTTTCTACTGACTCCCCTCCCATTGGAGGGATGTACCCTGAAATTCTCTTTCTGGGCATTATGCTAGCTTGGCACCTTTCTTAATCCTCTGCCATGTCCCCAGGCAGATAAACTCCACCTTGGTGCCAGGATGGAGTTGGGGGCAGACTCTGGCACACTGGCTTGGCAGCCTAAGCTCAGCCAAGTCAACAAATATATAAAGAGTGGCTGACACTCGAGACCAAACATGGTCATTAGAAATTCTCCTGCTCTCCAGGAACGCAAGGCTTTGTGTTCCTGTTACCATCCTTGACAGTCTCTGAGCCACAGAGGCCCTGTCCTGCCCTTCTGGGAGGAGCTGGCGCTCTGGGGAGGGGCCAGGCGGGCACTAGGGTTCACACCACAGCCCATTCTTGCCTTGGCTGATCTCTCCGGGCCTGGGATGAGGACAGCACCACCTCTTTTTACCAGGGGTGCTGGGGGTAGCCTCCTGGACTGCTTGGGGATTGGGGGTTCTGGTCAAACCTTCAGGCCTGAGGCAAGAGGAAAGTCAAGATGACCCCAGGGTTCTCTACCATCATGTGACCTGGCTTGTGACGCCAGCAGGAGATGCCCCTAGCCCATTACCTCAATGGAAACTGGCAGATAATGAAGCCCCAGAGGGGGCCCAGAGTGCGTCAGCCTCCCCCATGTGCTGACCTCTCCCACCCTGGGGACCCTTCTTGCCCAGGTAGCAGGGAGGGAAATAGTGTTCATTTTGCTCCTGTCACCCCCATTCTGCCCGTCTGGGGGGCTCTCACCTGTGGTTGTGCCAAAGGACACAGCAAGGATGGGCTTGGATCTTACCCCCCTGGGCAGTTGAGGTTTTACATCCTTCTCTTTATCCAGTTTTCCAAATCTGCCTGTTCTTAGGGGCTACCAGGGGCGTGTGTTAAAATACAGGTGCCTGGGACTTCCCTGGTGGTCCAGTGGTTGATTGAGCTTCTAATACAGGAGGCGAGGGTTCAATCCCTGGTTGGGAAACTAAGATCCCATATGCCTGCCACACAGTATGGCCAAAAAAAAAAATAATAATTATATATATATATATATATATATATATATGCCCCCACCCTGGGCCTTTGGAATGACTCTCCAAGGGTGGGACCTGGGAATCTGTTTCTAAGAGTGTCCCAGGCTTCTTGATTGGGGCCAGTTTGGGAATAGTTGCCTTTGTGCCCTAGTTGCATTCCTAAAAAGATGTACTGTGTTGGTTTTTCGTTTGTTTGTTTTTGCCAAGGGATTTCATGCCCTACTGGTCTAGTTGATCACTTCAGAATTGTTCTGTGCTGATTTTTCTTCCATAAGTTCATTAGGGGCTGGAGGTTTCCTGATTCTTAAACCCTCCAGCCGTTGGGTTCCCTCTGTCAAGAAGTCACCAATCTATAAATAAATGGGTATTTTATTGTTTCTTATTGAAGTATAGTTGTTTTACAATATTGTGTTAGGTTTCAGGTATACAGCAAAATGATTTGGTTATACATATATACATGTGTGTCTATACCTATATTCTTTTCTTTATTTTTCCCTTATAGATTATTACAAGATATTGAATAGACTTCCCTGTGGTACACAGTAAATCCTTGCTGTTTATTTTATAAATGATAGTGTGCATCTGTTAATCTTATATTCCCAATTTATCCCTCTTCTCAAAAAATGTGTATTTTAAAAGCACTTGACACCTCTGATGTCTTAAAGCAAGTTAATAAAGAATCCACCTGCCAAGCAATTGATCACAGCCTTAAGCATCCTTTGTGAGATGTGTTTTCCCTGGAGGACCTAACTCTAATATTTACCTGGTGGTGGAGAGGGGGCCCTCAAGGGGAAGGAAGGGTTGGTTGGTTAGAATCTCCTTAGTTCTTGCTCCCAGGCCCCTGTTGCTTGCTCCCACTGGCCTGAGGACAGGGGTTATTGTATGTTTATTCATATAGTCTACAAATAATGTATTGAGTGTCTGTTCTGAATGGGACNGAGGGGGCCCTCAAGGGGAAGGAAGGGTTGGTTGGTTAGAATCTCCTTAGTTCTTGCTCCCAGGCCCCTGTTGCTTGCTCCCACTGGCCTGAGGACAGGGGTTATTGTATGTTTATTCATATAGTCTACAAATAATGTATTGAGTGTCTGTTCTGAATGGGACCCTGTTTCAGGGGTGCTTGGTAGTCAGACAAACAAGACAGATAAATCCTCTGCCCTCAGCAAGCTTAACTTCTTTGTAGGATAGACAGATGATAAATTATACATAAATTACATATGCATAAATTAAATGAATAGTTTCAAGAAGTCATATGTGCTTGGGAAAAAATAAAACAGGGATGTGATCAAGAGCCAGGAAGGACCAATTCAGTTTGGGTGGTCAGAGAAGGCCTCTGAAAGGGCAAAGTGAGCTAAGACTTCAGAAGCCAGAAAACAACAGGCCAGGATGTGGGGAAGAGGGGTCAAGCTAATCAGGACCCAAAAGGAGACCAGAGCTCTGGAGAGTAACAGGCAAGGAGAGGCAGGTCAGAGACAAGCAAGGGCCAGAACCTTCGGGGCCACGGAGGCCAAGGGCAAAGATTTTGGGGTTCATGCTTTAAGCAAGGGAGAGAAGTGATTGGATTTCTGTTATAAAAGATCCCTCTGACAGCCAGGTGGAGAGTAGAAGTAGGGAGTTCTGACCTGAGGTCATGGCTGAAATCCAAGGAAGACAGTGGTGCCTTGGCCCAGGAGGGAAGCCATAGAGATTGGGGTGTGTCCTGTATAGACTGGGACAAATGACAGTGTTCTCTAGCCATCTCCTTGTATCCCTCACCCTTACCAGCCATTTCCAACTCTCCCGTCATTTTATCCATGAGCTTTCCCATTGCCCACTAAGAGCAGCCTACAGGGGATGAAAGACCTGTTTCTGTGGGTTCCATTGCCTTACTTTCAAGCCACTCTCTTCCCAGACTATCAGGAAGTCCTTCTAGGTGTCTACCCTTTCCCTTCCTGCTGTGATCTATTTATTCCTGAGAAAGGGGCAAAACGTGGGCAAAGATTCTCAGGTCAGCAGAGGTACTCAGCTGGATCCCACCTGAAGGAGTTGGTGAGGCCAGAATAAGAACTAGAAATCAGAGCCCGGATATCCAGTCTGGGGGCCAGGGATGAGCTGTTGTGCTATTTTCGTTTTCCTGCCTAATCCACCCAGCTCCACCCACACTGGCACCCTGGGAGTGCTCCTGAGAACTCCAGTTTAGGAAGCCCTTCTCTCTCCTAGTTGCACATCAAAGGGATGAAGCACCATGACTGCCAGTTCACCCAGCCTCCTCCTCTCCCATTGTCATAACTCTTATCACCTCCTTGAACCAGTCTTTTCCTTCTATTCCATCTCCTTTCCCAGGCTCTAGACTTCTACCTTTCACCTGGGAAGTTGTGGGCCCAGCCCAGATTAAGAATCTTCCCATGTGATTCTAAGTCCACAGACTCTCATTCCTTGACATGCCTGCCCATCCCAGATGTGACGCTGCTTTGAGGGAACTCTCTAAACTCTTGAGGGGCTGGGTTATCTCCACTTGAGAAAAATGGAGGGGAAAAAGACAAAGCACCTAAGACACAACTCTGGAATCTGCTCAGACGGGTTCTGAGAACTGCAGCCTTCCCTCCAGGGTGTTAAGGGAGCCCTGAGAGGGAGGGTGCTAGGACCTGGTAGGAGTTACTTTCAGTCCTAGGAAAACTGTTTGTCCCTTCTGGCTGGTGCTAATCTGCAGGGCTGCAATAATGGAGTCTGCCAGGGGCTGCCATCCAGGGCCCCCAGCCCAGACTCACCTCTGACCTCTCTCTGCAGCTCAGGTACCGGACAGTGATGAGCAGTTTGTTCCTGATTTCCATTCGGAAAACTGTGAGTAGAGGGGATGGGGAGTAGGGGAGGACAGGAAATTAGTCATAGGGATAGAGGATCACAAAAGATCAACTTGTTCTGTCCTCTGAAAAAAGGGTGAAGGGCAGAGCTCCCCATTCTTGGGTTTGGACTCAAAAGGCCCAGCAGTAACTTGGAGATGAAAACTTTGGTGCACGTTGGGGCTTGCCTATTCTAGCTGTGTGACCTTGGAGCAGACGCTTCACCTCTCTGATCCTTTCCTTATTTCTGAAATGTGGGGCTTGGACCAGTGCAGTGGGAGCCAGTTCTACCATTCTAAGTTACTTGTGGACAACCAGGGATAACTTGGCACCTCAGGAGACCAATGTCTGTTGACATTTGGGGTTGTTAACAGCTGAGGGTGGAGTGCTGTTGGCATCTAATGGATAGCACCAGGGAGGCTGCTAACATCCTGCGATGCTCAGGACAGCCCCCATGACAAAGAATTGTGTGGCCCAAATGTCACTGGTGCTACTGTTGAGAAACCCTGCTTTAATGTCTGATACTTAGCTTTCAACTGTCTTGACCAATGAAATGAAGCAGAGCACAAATAATTGACAACAGAGCAGTCGATTGTGGGTTTTTGACTCACATTTGCAGTCTTGAAACCAACTCTTTGCTGCTTGGCCTGGTGGCTGGAGTTGGCAGATCCAGCAGGGGCCACAGGAAAGGCCAGTGTTCTTCACGGATAATTAGGAGTGTGTGTATGATGCTAGTCAGCTGACACGCAAGTGGGCTAATATCCAACCTTACCAGAAAAAGAAAGATGCTTTATAGCCCCAAATAAGAAAACATTTCTCTCCCTTGGAATTTTCCAGGACGGTCAGGAAAACCATAGGCCTTTGGTTGGATGTGCTAACTCCTACAAAGGTGTTTTGAGCAGGGTGGGGGTGGGTTGGGGTTGCACTAAACGTTGAACTTTAGAGTTTCTTTGGTTCATACTGGACATGAGCCAAAAGTATAAAACTAGACATAATATAAACAGCCAGACTGTTCTTAGAAGTGTCTATGATTCTTCTGACAATTGTGACCCAGAAAAGGGGGATGAGGCTATACTAGCGTCCAACTGATGGTTAACAAGCAGATGTCAGAAGGCATCAGAAGCTCTTCCTGCCTCTCCTGTGACATTCTCTGGCCTTGCTCTGCCTCCCGCAACCCCCACAGTAGCTTTCCACAGCCCCACCACCAGGATCAAGAAGGAGCCCCAGAGTCCTCGCACAGACCCCGCCCTGTCCTGCAGCAGGAAGCCCCCCCTCCCCTATCACCATGGCGAGCAGTGCCTTTATTCCAGGTGAGCCCTAGCCATGCCCTGGGGAAAGAAGGGTGGGATGGAGGGTTGGGGGTGGGTACCTGGTGAGCAGTGGCAGCATTTGAGATGCAGATTAGACAACAGAAAGGATTTCTGAGCTCCTGTAATAGGGTAATACAGCTCAGGATTTCCTGAGTAGTCAGGATGAAAAAACAACAGGGGTTCAAGGGATGTATATTAAGACCAGGGCAGGGGCTTCCCTGGTGGTCCAGTGGTTAAGACTGCACTTCCAGTGCAGGTGGTGCAGATTCCATCCCTGGTTGGAGAACTAAGACCCCCCCCCCCCACATGCCTTGCGTCGTGGCCAAAATATTAAAAAGAGCAGAGTATTTCCACTGGAGAAGCCACTGTCTGACCCTACCCAGTTGCTGTGGGCTGGGGAGAGGCGTTTTCAAGATTACACCTGGCTTTAGGATTAAGAAAGAAAAAAAAAGTTGATTTGGGGCAGAGTCTGGCACCCTGGCACCCTCTCTTCTCCCATAATCCCTGTGACCTGACTTACCAGGGAATGAAGGGTTCAAAGATGCTTGTCCAGCTTCTCTGTCCCCTCACCCCTGTCTCCCTTCCCTCACCTCCAGTGCCTATGACCCCCCTAGACAAATCGCCATCAAGTCCCCTGCCCCTGGTGCTCCTGGACAGTCGCCCCTGCAGCCCTTTCCCCGGGCAGAACAACGGAATTTCCTGAGATCCTCCAGCACCTCCCAGCCCCACCCTGGCCACGGGTACCTCGGGGAGCACAGGTAAGGGGACGAGGAGAGCCGCATCTCACCAGTTTTTCTCCAGTGTTCTTCACTGGCCCTTAAGAGACCTGGCATGGGGAAAGGTGAGGATTTTGACCTCTCCTTGCCTGCCTCTTCCTTCACCCCCACCCCCCACACTCTGTAAGCTCTGAGAGCAGCAGGCACAAGGAGGCCTACTTTTATTTTCTAATTATTTTAATTGGAGGCTAATTACTTTACAATATTGTAGTGGTTTTTGCCATACATCAACATGAATTAGCGGTGAGTGTACATGTGTCCCCATCCTGAACCCCCCTCCCACTTCCCTCCCCACCCCATCTCTCAAGTTTGGAGGACTACATTTAATATTCTCTCCTCTTCTTTCTCCATCCAACCACATGCAGCTCCATCTTCCAGCAGCCCCTGGATGTCTGCCACTCCTTCACACCCTCTCAGGGAGCAGGCCGGGAACCCCTCCCTGCCCCCTACCAACACCAGCTGTCGGAGCCCTGCCCACCCTACCCTCAGCAGAGCTTCAAGCAGGAATACCTTGACCCCCTGTATGAACAGGCCGGCCAGCCAGCAGTGGGCCAGGGTGGAGTCAGTGGGCACAGGTACCCAGGGGCGGGGGTGGTGATCAAACAGGAGCAGACGGACTTCTCCTACGACTCAGGTAAGAGACGCTCCCGGGAAGGGGATGGAGGAGTTTCAAGGGGATTGCTGGGTGGGGTGGCATGTGATCGAGTGGACAGAGTCGTTAAACACAACATGCCTCCCCTTCCTATCCTTTTACTAGTTCATATATTCAACCCACGCACCTACCACTTTTCTTAGATTCAAAAAGAACTGTCCCTTTTCAATCAGCAGACTTATATTCAGATAAGAGATAAGTGAGATGTGCAGGTCCTTGCCTTCGGATAGCTTGTGACTTGATAGGAAAGTTAAGGCATTTCTTCCAGTTTCTATTTAATGGGTGTTTGAGGGCTTACGTACCTACTGGGACGGAAGTACTATGTCAGGAGCATGAGTGTGTGCAGTTGGTGGACACGGATGAATAGGACATGCCATTGGTCCCTGTCCCCACAGAAGCTTAAGAAATACAAAGGGATTTGAATGAGGAGAAACATGAACTAGCCAGGCTCACACTTCCCAATTGGAAGGCAGGGTTCAGGTGTGGTTTCCACATCCTGTTTGAGCCTCCTGGTTGAAACAACCCACCATCCTGGCCAGAGCTGGGGACTGGAAGTAAGGACTACTTTAAATGCTAGTTCCACCTGGCTGTTGATGGAAATGAGATGCACTCAGCCACGGTGTTCATAAACAACAGCGACTGCTCAAAAGCCCAAGGAGCCAGGGAAAGGCCCAGGAAATCTTGTCTCCTGTTAACATTGTCGTGTGTTAGTCACTCAGTGGTGTCCAACTCTTTGTGGTCCCATGGATTGTAACCCACAAGGCTCCTCTGTCCATGAGATTTCCCAAGGCAAGAATACTGGAGTGGGTTGCCATGTCCTCCTTCAGGGGATCTTCGGACCCAGGTGTGGGGTCGAACCCAGGTCTCCTGCATTGTGGGCAGTTTCTTTANCCCCCAGATGTCCCTGGGTATGCCTCAATGTACCTTCACACAGAGGGTTTCTCCGGGCCCTCTCCAGGTGACAGAACCGTGGGTAAGGCAGCCCCCTCTTCCTCCCCTGCCAAGCCCTCCAAGTTGGACAGAGTCCTGCTGTAGGGGAGGGGCTCCTGCCCAGGAGTCCCTCTGGACTCTCTGGGGTCTCGTACCAGCGAACCCCCCAGATCTGAATGACTCCCACACTTCCTCCTCAAGGCTATGGCTACGAGAAACCTCTGCGACCATTCCCAGATGATGTCTGCGTTGTCCCTGAGAAGTTTGAAGGTCAGAGAAGTGACTGCTCGAGGTTTCTCTGTCCCCCCAGAAATCACATTTCATGGGAAAGGGCCTGGGGAGAGGGGATGGGGTTGCTTGGGCCACCAGAGGCACGAGCCCTCCACCTCTTGTTTCCTGTGTTCCTCAGGAGACATCAAGCAGGAAGGGATGGGAGCCTTCCGAGAGGGACCACCCTACCAGCGCCGGGGTGCCTTGCAGCTGTGGCAGTTTCTGGTGGCCCTGCTTGATGACCCGACAAATGCCCACTTCATTGCCTGGACTGGCCGGGGGATGGAGTTCAAACTAATTGAGCCTGAGGAGGTGGGCCTCTCAGATGTCTCCACCCCTCCTCCCAACAGCGTTGGGGGCTGGAGATAAGAAACCCTGGGAACTGGTAACATGTGCCTTCACCAGCACTGCTGCTTTATTTAACCCGAATTCCTGCCAAACTGGGGTCTGCAGGCTGGTGCTTAGCTGCAGGGCCAGCTGAGCATGTGTTCCAGGAATCTCAAGTGCTCTTTCTGACCTCCCCCCCCATATTTCCTCTGCTGAGCTGCCCTGGCCATCCCCCAACTATCCCCTGTCCCCAGGTCGCCAGGCTCTGGGGTATCCAGAAGAACCGGCCAGCTATGAATTACGACAAACTGAGTCGCTCACTCCGATACTACTACGAGAAAGGCATCATGCAGAAGGTCAGGGGTTAAGGGTCCAAGAACAGGGTGGGTGCGGGCTTCCCTGGTGGTCCAGTGGCTAAGACTCTGCACTTCCACTGTAGGGGAGGTGGGTTTGATCCCTGGTTGGGGAAGTTCTGTATGCTGTGAGGTGCCGCCAAAAAGAAAAAAAAAAAAGACACGGGAGTCGGGGGAAGCGGCTGTGGGAAGACACGGGAGTCGGGGGCAGTGACCGTGGGAAGACACGGGAGTCGGGGGCAGCGGCTGTGGGAAGACACGGGAGTCAGGGGCAGTGACCGTGGGAAGACACGGGAGTCGGGGGCAGTAGCTGTGGGAAGGTGCTGGGGCTAGGAGCATCTCAGCAAGTCTGAAGTGGCAGATAATGGACCAGTCAGAGAAGCCCAGAAATTATGGACAACTCTAAGATTTTCCTCTCTCAAAAAAGTGGTGATCGGTAATGGAAAAGAATTGTGAAGGGAGGCCCCTTCTTAAACGGAGCAGCAGGAGGAACCCACGCATCTGCCTGGGCCTGCAGGAGGGCTGTTTTTCCACCCCCACATTGACTCGGCCCTCTCCCCCTACAGGTGGCCGGTGAGCGTTATGTGTACAAGTTTGTATGCGAGCCTGAGGCCCTCTTCTCTCTGGCCTTCCCGGACAATCAGCGTCCAGCTCTCAAGGCTGAGTTCGACCGGCCGGTCAGTGAGGAGGACACAGTCCCTTTGTCCCACTTGGACAAGAGCCCCGCCTACCTCCCAGAGCTGGCTGGCCCTGCCCAGCCCTTTGGCCCCAAGGGTGGCTACTCTTACTAGCCCTTCGCAGCTGCCACCCCGCTGCCAGGGCTGCTGCCTGTGTACATAGTTGAGTTTGGTGTCAGGAAAACCCCAACTCTGAAACCCACAGATGTCTTTGGAGTAGATCTCCTCTGCCCATCAGTCACTCCAGCCCAGACTCTTGAGCTGCTCCCCAGAACCAATGGGAAGGGAAAGGGGAGACCTCAAGTGTGAAGGTAGAGTCTGGGAAATTCCATTGGGGGCCTCACCTCTGGCCTCTTTCTAGGTAGGTCCTGCTTAGAGGCCAAGCCCTCCTCCCTCTCCCCACTACAGAGAACATGTTCCTTCTCTTCTGGGGGACAGAGGAGCTTTCCCACTTTATCCTGTTGGAGAGCGAGGGACATTGGGCTTCCCTGACCTCTCATGGTAGGGAGACAGCCGCCTGGATCCTGTGCTTCCCTCCAAGCTGTGGCCCTAGAGGGTCCTTCTTAGCAGTTCTTGGTGCTTTGTGTTCCCAGAGGCAGGGGGAGGCTGGAGTGAGGAACCTGGGGTAGGGGAGGGCTTGCCAGGTAGAGGTGTGTTGGGGGGGGCTGGCCTCTGCTCCATGGGCCTCTGCCTCTCCTCTGCCTTTTCCTAGACCCAGGCCTGAGTTTTCACCTCCACTACATCTGCCAGACCCTAATAAAGGCCCCTGCTTCTCCTGTGAGTTCTCCTGTCCTCTTTGCTGCCATAGGAGAAGGATCTGGGGTTTCAAAGACACATAACCAGAGTTTGGGCTCTGGCCCTGACACAACCTCCCATATAGGTTTAGGAAAAACAAGTGACCTCTTTTTCCTCTGGAAAACGGGCTCAGTGATAGCTGCTCAGACTTCTCCCTCCCAGGATTATCAAGAGAATTGTCTGAAATACCTCATATATTGATGGGCAGCCATCTCCCCATCCAGGTTTAGCGGAAGGGGTACTGATGAGAGCCTTGAAGCCCTCCTGGGGCTTCCTTAAGCAGGGTTGGTCTGTGGTTTCTGTGATCACAGGTAAACTCCCATGACCATGCTACCCATAGGTACAAACCCCAATTGTGTGTCCCCTCTCCTGCTGTGGCTCCAGGTCACTGTTTCGTTGAAGGTGGGGACAGTTTGCAGGGAGGGGAGTGGGAAAAGGCAGCACCCAGGCAAGAGGGTACAGGGAGGCTGGAGCAGCCCAGAGCCCTGGGTCCTGGCCAGTAAGGAAGAGCATGCCAGACTTTAGCAGGAAATGGAAAGGGAAACAGCATGGATTCTCCTTGCTCAAATCTCGGGGGAGAACAGAACCCTGGGCCACGTTTTCAGGGTTGGGAGGTGGGAGCCCAGGCTGAAAAAGTGGTGACATCTAGAAAGGAAGTGTGATAAATATGACAGGGCCTCCTGTGGAGGAGGGAGGGGCAGGATGGGCAGTCCCTGTGTAAATAGCTTCCTAGGAGCCAGATTCAGGTGAAAACAGGTGCTCTCCATCCAATTACATCAGAACTGCAGCGAACGTCTGCCTTGAGGCTGGGCCAGCCTAACCACAGCTGACGCTTCACACCCATAGCCCCTGTCCAGTACTCAGGCCAAGACTGGAGGAAGAGACGCCTCTTGACCACTACCCACAGATAAAAAGCAATGTTACTTTTTCCCCCCAGAAACAAAAAACAATGTGTTAACTTTATAGCGACAGAAAATTTTAAACAATTTTTAAAACAAGTTTTTAAAAATACATAATTGTAAGTGAGTGTTAGTCACTCAGTCACGTCCAACTCTTTGTGACTCCATGGACTATAGCCCACCAGGCTCCTCTGTCCATGGGATATCCCAAGGCAAGAATGCTGGAATGGGTTGCCATTTCCTCCTCCAGGGGATCTTCCCGACCCAGGAATCAAACCTGGGTCTCCTGCATTGCTGGCAGATTCTTTACTGTCTGAGCCACCAGGGAAGCCTGTAATTGTACATGAAACTTAGGCTATCATGGTGAGAAGAGGTGTAAAGGTCAACTGTAAACCCTGAGGTCTCAGTAGGTGCATTATGAGGAGAGAGAGGGTCCTGGAAAGGTCTCCATGGGCTGAGACATGTGACCTCTGTCCTCTGGAATGCTAACAAGCCACTCCTCACAACTCTGTTCAAATCCTTACTCGTGGAGGGCACTGCTCTGAGGAGGAGATGGCTACCAGACCACAACCATGACCACAGGAGAGAATTCTCTGGCTGAAGGAAAGACTGCCAAAACTGAACCACACTCTAGACTGGATGAAGGGAAACCCTGGACCAGGGTGCCTGACCCAACAGGAGAGCTGACACATGGCCCACAGGACAGTCCCCCGACACACAGACAGGCACAGACTCAGCACAAGTGCAGGGCAGGAAACTGGAGCTAGGCTCCCGCAGGGGTGGGATAAATAGCAAGAAGATTCCAGCTCCTTGCACGAGACCCACATCCTCTTCTGGGCTGTCACTCAATCTCGGGAAATACTGCTTCAAGGAAGAGAAACAAGGGCCCCATTGCGTAGGAGCAGCAGGCAGGTCCTCCTGCCCATCTGGCTGGGAGCACCGTTCCCTTGAGGAAGGAGGGCTCAGCACTGCTGCCCACATGCTGTTTGTCACAGTCAAAAGGCCAGACCCCTGCCTTGTTGTCAGAGCAGAGACGGTGACCCCAGCTCTTTGGGGAGATATTCAAGAACACCCACAGAGCTTGGGCCCTTTTTGGTCAGAAAGATGACCACCCGCTCTCAGCCTTGGCCTGCTAAACATCCCCTTTTCAACTTCAGCTTAAAATCCAAACCTCCTTTCTTGGCGGTGATGACTTCAGAGATGCCAATGCTGTCAATGTTGGTCACCCAGCTGGGACAGGTGGGCTGCCAAGCCCAGAGTTTGTTCCTAAACCAGACAGACCTGGCCTGGAATTAAGACTGGGTAGCCAGCCTCTGCTTCTGCTTCAGTTTCCTCTGTCTCCCAACAAGGCCTTAAAGGATCTTTAGATCCTCTGACTTCAGCTGCTGGCCTAGGTTTCCTGAGAGGCACATTGAAACTCACAGGAGCTCACTCAGCTAAATGAAGGGGCAGGGATCTACTGTCAGCAGACTCTGCTGGGTTGTTTCTGAATTGTGTCCTTAGACTGGTCTGCTGCCCAACAGCAGCCTATATTCCTTCACATCCTAGTAGGCTGTATAGTCTCCTTTCGTGTCCAACGTACCGCTGTAGAGTAGTTCTAATATTTATAACATTTCAGGGCTCTCAAGTATAGACAGAATGAAGACAGTTCAGGCTGTAACACAGGATGTGCCCAATCTGCCAGGGGTTTCTCCACCAGACCAGCTTCCCGGAAGTTCCACAGCCTGGCCTGGCAGCATCTGCTTGATGGCCTTCCAAGTCCAGAGGCTTCTCAGGAAATGTGAGCAGGGCCCTGGGAGGTGGCCATTCCCCAACCAAATGCTAGGAGAAAACCACCAAGCACGCGGCCAGGAGCACAGGTCCTGGGCAGCACTAACAGGCTCTGAGAGGTGTGACGATGATTTCACTCGGGTGAAGGAAGAGAGGCTTTGACCAGAGAAAACTCTGTTAAAGAGATCAGAGGGATAAAAATAAAACCAAAAATAAGCTGAAAGTTGTGTCATTACTTGCATGTTTCAAGAGGAAATAAGGCGCACTGCATGTTGTGAGTTTGGCAGGCAGGAAAGGGAGCCAGGGAGAGCCTTCTGTATTCAATATGCGGCATCTGTGATCACTCAGGCTCCCAGAGCAGAATGCCTCTGCAGTGGATGTGGTTAATCACGGTGCAGTCCTCGCAGCTCTGGACCAGTGCTGATGCTGAGATAAGACTGGAGGTCTGGGTGTGCACCACCCTTCAGCCCAAAGAGCCTCAGGCTCTGGTTTCAGGGTACTCTCCACTGAAGCCTCAGATACTAAATCTCCCCACCTTCAGCCCAGGCCAAAAGCCTAACCTTTCAGCTAAAAGCAAGAGCCACAGAGAACCATTTTTGTTTCCTTATGAAAATAAATATTTGCAAGAAGCTGAACAAAAGGATAGGGGCTGGACAGGAATATGAAGGAGGGGGGGAGGCCAACACTTTGGGTGAGCTTCATGGCTCCCTCCTCTACGGAGTACCAGCCAGGGCCTCAGGNTGTTGGTCACCCAGCTGGGACAGGTGGGCTGCCAAGCCCAGAGTTTGTTCCTAAACCAGACAGACCTGGCCTGGAATTAAGACTGGGTAGCCAGCCTCTGCTTCTGCTTCAGTTTCCTCTGTCTCCCAACAAGGCCTTAAAGGATCTTTAGATCCTCTGACTTCAGCTGCTGGCCTAGGTTTCCTGAGAGGCACATTGAAACTCACAGGAGCTCACTCAGCTAAATGAAGGGGCAGGGATCTACTGTCAGCAGACTCTGCTGGGTTGTTTCTGAATTGTGTCCTTAGACTGGTCTGCTGCCCAACAGCAGCCTATATTCCTTCACATCCTAGTAGGCTGTATAGTCTCCTTTCGTGTCCAACGTACCGCTGTAGAGTAGTTCTAATATTTATAACATTTCAGGGCTCTCAAGTATAGACAGAATGAAGACAGTTCAGGCTGTAACACAGGATGTGCCCAATCTGCCAGGGGTTTCTCCACCAGACCAGCTTCCCGGAAGTTCCACAGCCTGGCCTGGCAGCATCTGCTTGATGGCCTTCCAAGTCCAGAGGCTTCTCAGGAAATGTGAGCAGGGCCCTGGGAGGTGGCCATTCCCCAACCAAATGCTAGGAGAAAACCACCAAGCACGCGGCCAGGAGCACAGGTCCTGGGCAGCACTAACAGGCTCTGAGAGGTGTGACGATGATTTCACTCGGGTGAAGGAAGAGAGGCTTTGACCAGAGAAAACTCTGTTAAAGAGATCAGAGGGATAAAAATAAAACCAAAAATAAGCTGAAAGTTGTGTCATTACTTGCATGTTTCAAGAGGAAATAAGGCGCACTGCATGTTGTGAGTTTGGCAGGCAGGAAAGGGAGCCAGGGAGAGCCTTCTGTATTCAATATGCGGCATCTGTGATCACTCAGGCTCCCAGAGCAGAATGCCTCTGCAGTGGATGTGGTTAATCACGGTGCAGTCCTCGCAGCTCTGGACCAGTGCTGATGCTGAGATAAGACTGGAGGTCTGGGTGTGCACCACCCTTCAGCCCAAAGAGCCTCAGGCTCTGGTTTCAGGGTACTCTCCACTGAAGCCTCAGATACTAAATCTCCCCACCTTCAGCCCAGGCCAAAAGCCTAACCTTTCAGCTAAAAGCAAGAGCCACAGAGAACCATTTTTGTTTCCTTATGAAAATAAATATTTGCAAGAAGCTGAACAAAAGGATAGGGGCTGGACAGGAATATGAAGGAGGGGGGGAGGCCAACACTTTGGGTGAGCTTCATGGCTCCCTCCTCTACGGAGTACCAGCCAGGGCCTCAGGGCCCTCACTGAGTCCACGAAGCATATGCTCTTGGCTCCCCTTTCCCATCCGAGAGCTGCAGAAGTTTCCCCTTACTTGGAGATGATGCAGTGTGCACCCCATGTCGGGTCTGGGGTGGTGGGGTCTGGAGGCTCTGATCACACCAGGCATAAACCCGTTTCTATTTTACCACCAGGGACGGAAGGAGAGTCAACTTTAGGAAATGCCCAGTTGAGATATTCAGCCACCAGACAGCTGTATCCCCAGGACCAGCTTCTCATCAATAAGAGCGAGGCTGAGCCCTGGCCCAGGGCTACAGGTCAGGCCAACAGATTCTTGCCTTTCAGCGCCGCCGGAAGGCTCGGGATATTCTCCAGGCATTGGGCTCCTCGTAGCGGTTGTACAAGGGTTCCAGCCGTTGCTGCTTCTTCTGCTTGCTTAGCTTGGTCGGGTCAGAGACCTTGAAGAAGGCCGGTGCAAACTCCACAAGCCACCGGGGGTCGATGGTGGTGACCTCACGCATGTACTCCTTCGTAGTCAGCACCAGCTCATGATACACCACCCTAAGAGGGGCAGAGAGAGAGCTCAAGCCTCCAATATAGGACCTGCTCCACGGTCAAGTCACCCTGGTCCCTGGCAGGCCTCAGCTGAGCTTGCACTTGACCCTCTTACCTCTCCAACCTGACCCCTGAGGAGACTGGAGTCTCTGTTCACGACAGCTCACCCCAATACTGAGGCATCTGCACACCTCTCACCACAAGAAAGCTGCCGGTTACAATGAGTTAAGTGACACAGAGCAATCACATTCTTTCTCTGGACCTGTTTCCTGCTCGGTGAAGTGTGAGGGTGGTTTTCTGTGCTGTCTCCATAGAACTCCAGGACCCTGAAGAGGACCTGGAGGCTGCCACATGGGAATGGGGAAAGCAAAGCAGGCCAGGCTCTATGTCTCCAGCATTCTTCTACCACCATGGTGGCACAGTGGTTTTAAATCAGTTTTATGTTAAGGTGGGTAAGATTTCAATTTTTAAAAAATACTATTTGAAAAAATAAAAATTTAATCACCTCACTAGATCTCTGAGATCCTTCCTAGCTCTCACCGCTGTGATTTTATTTTTCTCAAAAGGGCCTGATATTGTGTCTAATTCAGGCTTCTGCTGCTCTAGAAACATAAGCAGCATTAGGAAGTGCTGCGTGTGAGTGGGAACACAAACGCAAAGGGCCAGGTGATTCCCAAGTTCTCTCTGTCCACCTANTCACTAGATCTCTGAGATCCTTCCTAGCTCTCACCGCTGTGATTTTATTTTTCTCAAAAGGGCCTGATATTGTGTCTAATTCAGGCTTCTGCTGCTCTAGAAACATAAGCAGCATTAGGAAGTGCTGCGTGTGAGTGGGAACACAAACGCAAAGGGCCAGGTGATTCCCAAGTTCTCTCTGTCCACCTACCATTCGGGCTGTCTGTTGAAGAGAGCACTGGACGGATGGATGTAGACCACTTGCTGGTCGATCAGTGTCCGGTAACCCTCCTGTGGGTCTTTTTTGGCAGCGTTCCGGAAGAATCCACTGCAGATGGCCTTCTGCACTCGGACTGTGGACTTACCACAGGACACCACATCCAGCTTGTGTCTTGCAGGAGAATAAGTCAAGAGAGGACAAAGATGGGAGACTACTCTGCTTTCTGAGGTTCTACGTTCCAGAATAACAGTACCCAACACCTGCCTCGTGGGGCCCCCGGAGTCGGCACTAGGACCCTCCTTCCAGCCCTAAGTGCACCAGCTCAACACAGTGGGCAAGAAGGATGCTACAAGAGCCAGACACTTTGCCTGGGTTATAATTCAACCCAACTAATAATGTCACAGATGCTGTAAACAAAGAGCATTTTCAACAACTAATATATCATCTTCCTCTTAGGAACTTCCTAAAGTGACTCTCAGCCCCATCCTGACCTGGGAAGGAGTACAACAGAGATGGAAAAGCTGGAGGAAAAGAGTTTTATGTGCGAAGCAAGAATACAGGTGCCTGCAGCTTCA
Source organism: Neotragus moschatus (assembly GCA_006410615.1). Lineage (NCBI taxonomy): Eukaryota > Metazoa > Chordata > Mammalia > Artiodactyla > Bovidae > Neotragus > Neotragus moschatus. The sequence continues at coordinate 446,905 of SJYA01002473.1, read as the reverse complement.
CAGATACATGCAGACACACGTACACGGCACGGCATTCAGAGGGGCTCAACTTGAACAGAAGTCACCGGGTGTTACCTGTCCATTATGCCCAACATCTGCTTGCGAATGTCCTGGGCCCGGCGCAGAGAACGAGCCTGGATAAAGTTCTCATAGCACCATGGGTTGGAGAACTTGTTGTTCTTCCAAGAGTTGTACACGGCCAGCAGGGTGAGGTGGTCCCCTTCGGTCTGGTGGAATTTGGCCTTCTTCTGATCTGCAAGGGCTTGTTTATCCTGCAAGCAGTGGGGAGAAGCTCATTTCCCACCCAAGCTACTGACTGAACACCCAGAAGTGCTGGAACACCCTCCATGGCCCAATCAAGTGTGCACATTAAGCACTCGGGTGGCAACAGGCTGACTTTACCCAACTTCGCCTGACCCCTACGTGAACACAGGCCTGCACTCCTTACTTTGGGCCTGTAGAAGACGTTCTGCACAGACAGCATGGACACAATGGTCAGCATTTCCTCACTGCAGCCCAGATGCACAGACATGATCAGCATTTTGCACAGCATTGGCTCCAGAGGGAACTCTGCCATCTAGAGGGATAAGAAGAAACTACAATTATGACTCTGGGGAAAGACCCACCTGGGTCAGAGTGGGTAACAGACCGCAGGAAGTTTACACAAGTGTGATGATGGGGGATGCCTCGCTCTATCGGAAGAATTTTTTTTTTAATTTCCCAAATAAATTTCAACAAAATGTATATGACCAAGATTATAACTACTGTTGGGGTAGGTGGGAATGTTATAGACATCTTTTCAAAGGCTAAACTCAATTACATATCATGAGGTAAGATTAGTTGGATAGAATTTCTTTTTCTGTAAAGAAGAAATAGTTTCAAGTAATAGTGAAAAATCCAGGTTAAACACAGGCATGCAGAATTCTAGTCAAAGTTCATCCAGGGCCTCAGAGCTTAATTTTTTATACGGAACAGAAAGAATGGAAGGCTAGCCACAGAATCTTCCCCAAAGCACCAGAGGCTTAGGGCTGTCCCTTACCCTGCGGCCCAGGCGAGTAAGCAAGCCCTCGTCGTCCAGGGCCCCCAGCGTGTACAGCTGCTCCATGGCTGTGATCAAGGTTTCCATTGGCGGGGCATCCATGAAGTCAAAGGACAGCAGGTCATTGATGCCCATGGCCTAGAATAGAAGGGAACAATGTGTAGATGGCAGGGTCAGCCTCACCAGTGCTCACATGGAGGGAGACTACTTGTCACCTTCTTATTTCTTCAGCTGCAATTAGGAAGCTACCAGAGAAGCTACCAGATCCATCAGCAGGAAGGCTGGGTAACACAAACCTTAAGACTGTTAGAAAACAGATAGTTTCTTGTGAAATATTAAAAAAAAAAATATTCTCAGAATATACAGCTCAAGAACCAAAGACAAAAATTTAAAAATGGGCAAAGGTAGACATGTCTCCAAAGATATATAAAAATGGGAACAAACACAAGAAAAGATGCTCAATATAACTAGTAATCAGGGAAATACAAATCAAAACCACCATGAAATACCACTTCATACCCACTAGGATGGCGACAGCCATAATTTAAGAAAGAAAACAGTAAGTGTTGGCAAGATATGGAGAAACAGGAATCCTCATACATTGCTGATGGGAATAAAATGGGGCGGATGATTGGTGATTCACCAATAAATTAAACACAGAGTTACCAGGTGATCCAAGAATTCCACTTCTAGGTATACACTCAAAAGAAATGAAAGAAGGGACTCAGGACAAATACTTGTACATTAATGTTCATAGGAACATTACTCACAATAGCTAAACGGTAGAAACCACCCAAAAGTCCATCAATAGATGAATGGATAAACAAAACACTGTATATCCATACAATGGAATATTACTCACCCTTAAAAACAAATGAAATTCTAATACATGCTACAGCATGATGAACCTTGAAAACAACAATAAGCCAGATCAAAAGGACAAATATGTGTGATTCCTTTTATCTGAGGTACCTAGGCTAGGCAGATTCATAGAGACAGAAAGTAATTTGGTTACCAGGGGCCAGAAGGAGGAGGAAGAGGATAGTTAAGCTAAATGAGTACAGAGTTTCAATTTGGGGTGATCAAAAAGTTCTGGAAATGGATAGTAGTGACGGCTGCTCAACACTGTGAATGTACTTAGTGCCACTGAACTAGACATTTTAAAGATTACAATGATAATGTGTTACATATTTTATTATAATTAAAAACAAAAACAAAAACACCAGCTTGCCCTGTCACCTGCATACATAATATCTCCTGTGTATCTAGAAAGTGCCCTGTGTGCCATGTCAGGTGGGAGGGATATAAAGAGGACTAAGATAGGGTCTCTGGTCTCAGAGTTCACCATGGTGACACACAAAACCACATGCAATCGCCTGCCTGCCATGGAGTAGGCATTTGATACATCTGTTAGCTAATTTGATGAATAAAAGAAACAAATGATGCACTATCCAAATGTGTATAAAGGCAGGACCTAAGCTTTGTTTCTTTCCCACAGAAGTGATGGTGACCATAAACCCAGCAGGTGTTCAATAACTGCTTACTGTATGAATAACAACAAGGAATTATGTTGGCAATCAGTAAGTGTTGTGCCAAGTGCCTTTACCTGCACTATCTCATTTATCTTCACAGGAGAGACTATTAACAGCTCCTCGCTTTGAGAGGAGAATACAGAGCAGAGAGCCGAGCAGGTAAATTTACCAAAGACACACAGCTCAGAGCAGAGCTTTGAGCCACAGATGCCTCTCTGTTCTCACTTCAGAGACTGGAGCAGGCTTTTTTTTTTTTCTCTGAAGCTCTGTTTTAGCCTTTCGTACAGGAATGAATAATAAATTACAACAGAACACTGTGCATTAGTAAAGTGCCAGGGCTCCAGGGCAGCACTGGAGTCGGGGGGGGCAGTGCTGAGTAGGGGTGCCATCATCTGGGAAATTACTCATGTGGCTCCCCCTGCCAAGAGAGACTGAAGGTTCTCACTGGGGACTGAGAGAGGAAAAGCAGTGATTTAGAATGAAACCCAGCCCCAGGGGGCCAGTCTGAAACCTGTACTAACCGTTGTTCCCTTGCAAAGCTTTTGGATTGGGGGTTTTGCTTCCGTTTTAAAAGAACAGAATTGGAAATAAAAGTTAAAGGGCTGAGAGAAGTGAGTTTGTCCACAGTTTGGCAATGGCTTGATCTTTCTAATATCCTGTTAGAAAGATAATGCTCCTAACTAAAATCTTTTATAACCAAATATCCTGCTGGTTATGATGACGAGAAAAGAAACATCACAGCACACATGCCAATTTAGCCCCAGACCTGTGGCGGAGAGGCTGTTATCACAGCCATTTGCCTTGTACCCAAAGGGACGGGTTCCATAAGGTTACTGAAGTATTTAACAAGATTCATAAAACCGAGATCCATTCACTAAGGCCATAGAATTGGACTGCTCCACCAGCCCATTCTAACAAGACAGTGATTTTTACCTTGAGCGAGAGCACTGTGCTTGCTAAGTTGGTCCTCTGAATTTCTGGCACGTTGGTGGTCAGCATTTCATCTCGGTAGGCACGTTCTGTGTACAGCCTATAACACTTCCCTGGGCCTGTTCTCCCAGCTCTGCCAGCTCGTTGCTTTGCCTGAGCCTAGAGGGGTAGGAATAAAAGTATCAGATCTGTTAAACATTCCTTAATGGCTTTACCCAGGAAATCCGTAGAAAGGGGGGCACTTTGCAATGGGGCAAAACCATTTAAAATGGGGTTTATTTCACTTCCTCTAGGACTATTTCCAAGAGTTCCTACCACCGCTCTTAATCATCCCCACTCACGGACAAATATGAATACAAGCAAGTGAACAGAAGAAATACTGTAAAGATCACAGAAACATACCTTCAAACTAGTGTGGCACAACATAAATAAGAAAGCATAAAACCAAATGACAAAACCCACCGTCCACCATAACCAAAAATATAAGTGAACTGAATAAATATAATGCAATCACACCAGTGAACGACTCCGCAGCTGTTTTAAATATCAAGTTTTTGAGATGCTCAATGATAGATGAACAGGTTCACTCATAGAGGTGAAAAAGCAAGTTGCCCAACAATACTATTTATTTTTTTAATCTTAATGTAAATATACAAACTATCAGAAACAAAAAACTGGGAAAAAATACCCTAAAATGTTAACTTTGGCTAACTCTGATGCTAGGCTTATAGATGAGTTCTATTTTCTTTAATAAATATCCAATAATGAACATATATTACCTTAATTATCAGGAAAGTTAAATATGAATCAAAACCCACATGCTTACTACACTATTAAAATTGCAATCTAAAATAAACATGAAAAAAGATGGACAAGAAAAAACATCATAATGAAGACAGTGGTTGGTGGCAATAGGACTACGGGCAATTTTCAAAATAATGTTATATTACTTCTGTACTCAGGGGAGAGGGGCACTAATTTTTAAAATTAAAAACAATATGTAGGTTAGCCCTAGGTTGCTAGGAAACCAGTGAATAGCAATCTAGAGAGGGCCATTTTCTGACAAAACCATCTGTCTTATAAATAGTATCAGGGTTTACAAATTTCTTTGCCAGCTCCAACCAAAAGATAAGAGTATGAGAGGTCACTACCCACTCAGAGGGAGGCAGCAATCAGATTACACAACATTCTACAGATGTTTCTCAAATTATGGAGGGCAGATATAAATAATTTCTCCATGCGAGTTGCATGTATCACCCCCAGAAGAACTGGTACAGAACACACGTGCTGGGACCACTGCTGCTGCTGCTGCTCAGTCGCTTCAGTTGTGTCTGACTCTATGCGACCCCACAGATGGCAGCCCACCAGGCTCCCCCGTCCCTGGGATTCTCCAGGCAAAAACACTGGAGTGGGTTGCCATTTCCTTCTCTAATGCATGAAAGTGAAAAGTGAAAGTGAAGTCGCTCAGTCAGTCCGACTCTTAGCGAACCCCTGGACTACAGCCTACCAGGCTCCTCAGTCCATGGGATTTTCCAGGCAAGAGTATTGGAGTGGGGTGCCATTATCTTCTGCCCAAGTTTAATTTCTTTTTCTTCTCTTTTTGGGCCACATCCCACAGCAGGCATGGCTTCCCAAGTGGCTCAGTGGGTAATCTCTCTGCAATACAGGAGACTCAAGAAACATGGGTTCAGGTTGGGAAGAGCCCCTTGAGGAGGGCATGGCAACCCACTCTACTATTCCTGCCTGGAGAATCCCTTGGACAAAGGAACCTGGTGGGCTACAGTCCATGGGGTCACAAAGAGTCGGACACGACTGAAGCGAGTGAGCACATACACAAACATGCACACACGCACGCACAGAAGACATATGGGATCTTAGTTCCCCGAGCAGGGATTGAACCCATGCCCCCTGCATTAAAAATGCAGTCTTAACCACGACCACCAGGGAACTCCCTTGCCTAGGTTTAAATCCTGGCTCTACCAGCTACGTGACCTTAGGCAAGTCACTTAACCCCTCTGGCCCTCAGTCTCACTTGTGAAATAAGGATAATAATAACATCTACCACAAAAGATCAACTGAGAATGTAATGAGTTCATGTCCGTGAAAGTACATGGGACAGTGCCAGGCACACAGGAAGTACCCTGCAAGTGTTAGCTATTATTACTTAAGTTTCAAAATGAAAATAGCCTTATGGAATTATAGATTATGAAAGTAATACATGCCTCTTATAGAATATTAAGACAATATATAAAAGTATAGGGAAGAAAATGTGCTTCACCCATCAGCATAGAAACCAGCAACACCACCAAGAAAGAACCTTGCCTAACAGTTTGCCTATATTACGCTTTCAATTGCAGGTACGTTCACATACGCTGTGCATAGGCACATACGACCTGTTTTTAAACAAAAACTAGATTAGACTACTCACGCTATCTTGTAGCTCACTCTTCAAATAATATATCACAGTTATGTGCTTATGTCATTAAATTTAGATACACACTGCTACGTTAATGTCACATAACATTCTATGGCATGAATTTACCATACTTTATGAAACTACTTCCCTTTCAGAGCTAACTTAGAATTTTCCCAGGTTCCCTCTAATACAAATAATGCTTCATGAACATCCTTTTCCATTACCTTTGGATATGAGTTCAATCATTTCTAACTTTCAGATTTACTTCCAGAAGCAGAACTGTTAGGTTCAAGAAACGAACTTTTAAATTTCAGATACACTGGGGCCAAACTTCCTTCAAAAAGGATGATCAGGATATTCATTTTAAAATATAATTCAGGCAGGAAACTGTTCCATAATTATCAAACAAACATTATCATTTCTTGAATTATTACTATCTCAGATATTTGTGGCAAAGTGCAATATTTTTAAAAATAATATTCTTAAGATAATCAAGGGTGCTAAGATTAAATTTTTTTTTTTTTTAACGTACCAGTTCTATGGGGTTTTTTAATGTTGAAACACTATTCTGAAGATTAAAAACAAACAACACAAAATCTCCTGTATCTCAACAAAGAAGCCAGTATCTTAAAACAACAAAGTTCAAAATACAAAACCATAAAAATTGTCAGAAAAGCCCTAGCCAGGATTTTCAGAAAAACTGCCAGAAGAAGTTATCCTACCTGAGAAATAGGAGTCACCACGAGCTGGTCAATCCCTGTCTTAGAGTTGTACACCTTCTGCTTCACGAATCCAGGGTCCACCACATAGTAAATGCCATCAATAGTCAGCGATGTCTCTGCAATGTTGGTGGCAATCACGACCTGCATGCAAGAGGGACACAGTTGGATTGAACTGCCCAGTCTCAGTCCTGAGGTGTGAAATGAGACTTCTGAACTCGGACATCTTTCCAAAGAGATTGTGTAGCTCTCTCCCTCTCTCTAGATGGTTAGCGAGCACTTAATCTCTGTATGGCCGCAAATGGGTGGAAGGGGAGGTGCCTTCATCTTAAGTGTTAGGCTGGGGAGGGAGTGGTACCTGAGAGAAGTGGAATAGGAAAAAGCAATGGCCAATCAAAGCCAATTTCATTTGTGCAAATGGCTACATCCCTCATTTTCTAGATCCAATGCTGATTACTACAATTTTAATTTTCTAGCACCCTGGGAAGGCAGAGATTTCCTGGTATCACATGTGCCAGTGCAAAATGAGATTTTCCCTCCCCCACAGGGACATCTGTACTACAAAATGAGCTGTCTGTGTATGTGGAACAAGAGGGAGACTTTTTTTTTCTGATCATAAAATGAACCACGAGGCAGCAGAGGAATTTCACAATTTGTGTGCAAAAAGCAGCATATGTGGTCTAGATTATTGGTCTCAGCCTGGTACTGCCACTCTTCTTCCACCCAGAGGTTCAGACAATAAAACACAATTGCTTGGAAAAATCATTGCCAGGAGGCACCAGTACATCTCACCTCATGCCAGCATTTTACTGACCCTGAAAGGCTTCTACCTGCCAGAGAACTCCCCCGTGGAGAGCAGCATAATCACCAGGAATAGAGTAGGAGTCACCGTTTTCCTCTCAAACCTGCTCCTCTTCATCTGCCTCCTCAGCACCATCTTCCATGTAGCAGCCCGAGCCAGAAACCTGGTAGTCATTCCTGACTTCTCCCCACCGCCCTTCCCTAAACCTCCAGGCGCCCACCATGTCTTGACCGTTCTAACTCTTCAGTGTTATTCAGATCCATCTGTCTTCCAGATGGTTACTAGATTCATTCTGGTGATCATTTTATAATGTATGCAAATGTCAAATCACTTTGTAGTGCCCCTGAAACTAACATAATGTTGTACATCAACTGTATTTCAATTAAAAAAGAAAATCCATCTGTCTTCCATTCCTAGGTAACTACTCAAGAGAAAAGAAAACATATGTCCACATGAAAACTTGTAAACAAGTGTTCACAGCAGCGTTATTCATAACAGCCAAAAGGTGGAAACAATCCAAATGTCCATCAACTGATGAACTGATAAACAAAACGTGGTACATTCTGTTCTACAACAGAGTATTCTTCAACAGTAAAAAGAAATGAAGTGCTTATACGTGCTACAACATGGATGAATCTTGAAAACACACTAAGTGTAAGAAGCTAGTCCCCAAGGACCACAAATTATAATGACTCCATTTATATGACATGTCCAGAACAGGTGAATCCAGAGACAGAAAGTGGTTCCCAGGGGCTGAGCAGAGGGGTGAATGGGGGATGATTTCTAAAGGGTCTCTTTTGGGGATGATGAGATTGCTCTAAAAATTAAGTTGTAGTGATTAATGGTTAGTGATGAGTGATTAATAACGGTAATTCATGGCTGCACAATTCTGTGAATATACTAAAAAAATTCTATGACTATACTAACATGTACTGAATTTTATGCTTTAAAGGGGTAATTGTTCGGTATGTAAATTACGTATCTCAATGAAGCTATTACTGTAAAATACATCTGTCTCCTTTCCCACTGTCTCACACATACTCATACAGTCAATTCCAGCTGCTGGAACTACACATCTCCCTGAAAACCCTCACCGCTCTTGGCTAGGAGGGCCTTTTCTGCTGACTCGGAATGCATGTTGTCCTGCCCATCTTGTCTAGGTGAACACCCACGTGTTCTTCAGGACTAGCTTAGATCCTAACTTCCAGTAAGAACACTGGGCTGGGTGCTCCCCCTCTGGGGACCCAGCGCACCAGTAGCACTGTCACACTCTATGGTAAAAGCCTGTCTACTGGTGGATGTTCCACAGCAGACAGAAGCCTGTCCTCAGATGGCAGCCCTGTGTCTACCGCAAAGTCTGGGAATGCTCAAAAAATAACCTGTCAAATGAAAGCAAAGGGAGGAAGAAAAGCAGGGATCACATACAAGACCCTCATTCCTTAACAAACTGTTTGGACTACTTCCTAAAACATAATACACAAGACTCACATACACCATAAGCAATCCCCGTCAGCAACAGTTGCATACACCAACCATGTGGTTTCAGAACACAAGCGCCTGTGTTACCTTTCTGCTGCCAGGTGGAGCTGGGTCAAAGATTCTGGTCTGCATCTCACTGGGGAGAGCAGAGTACACTGGGAGGATAATCAGCTCTGGAACATCAGGTCCCAGGGATTTCATTCTTTCATACAGGATCTCGCAAGCAGTATCGATCTCTTCCTGACCAGTCAGAAAGACCAGGATATCACCTAAGAGGAGAACAGGAGCATGAACTGACTTCCTCGGTGTGTGTTCTATACAAAGGCCACACTGACATTCACAGAACTCCAAAAGGTGGAAAAGACTCTCATATTCTGATCTCTAACAAATTAAGAGGTTTTCCTCTATCTATGTTTATTCTGTTTGCTGTCTTGGTTTTTTAAATTTTTTAAAAATTTGTGTTTATGTTTAAATAGATGCATTTATACCCTGCATACTATTATTTATATTTTCATCACCACCACTTCAATCATGCAAACCTGAGACCTATAGACCATCCAATATTTAAAAGGCATTTTTTTAAAAAATGAGCAAAAATACCCACATCAGGACTTTTGGCTTAAGAGGAAAAATGCTCTTTTCCCCCTACCTGGTGGTTCTGTTAAGTGAATCTGCATGACCGTGATCAAGCTGGCATCTAGATAATCGGTTTCAGGTTCCTTTGTGTACAGTATTTCCACTGGGTATGTTCGACCTGGGATGGTAAAGATGGGAGCTTCATAGAAGTACTGAGAAAACTTCACAGCATCCAAGGTGGCTGAGGTGACAATCAGTTTCATGTCCTGCCGTTTCTGAACCGTCTAGAGGGAAATGCAATGCAGCTTACTAAAAAAGACTGCCCAAAAAAGGCAAAGGTACTCAAATCCAATTCCCAGGCTTTCTTGGTGGTATAATGGTTAGGAATCCTCCTGCCAAATCAGAAGAAATGGGTCCAATCCCTGGTCCGGGAAGATCCCACATGCCGCAGAGCAACTAAGTCCATGCGCCACGACGACTAGAGCCCGTGCTCCACCAAGAGGAGCCACTGCAATGAGAAGCCCCACACCACAACTAGAGAGTAGCCCCTGCTCTCTGCAACTTCAGAAAGCCCACAGGCAGCAACAAAGACCCTGCACAGCTAAGAATAAATGATAAAGTGAGCAAATCTTAAAAAGTAACATCTGTTCCCAGAATTCCGTTCCCAACAGGCAGAAGGGCCACTGAAGAGCACTGAGTCACCTTTTTCAGCAATCCAAAGAGCACGTCAGTATGGATTGTCCTCTCGTGCGCCTCGTCCAGCATGATGATCGCATACTGAGTGAGGTCGGGGTCGATCAGGCATTCTCGGAGCAACATCCCGTCCGTCATGTACTTGATGACTGTCTCAGGGCTGGTGCAGTCCTCAAATCGAATGGTGTAGCCCACCTAAAGCAGAGCAGACGTGGAAAACCTTAGACACAAACCTCTCCTTTTTGCCATCCTCACTCACGATTTCAGCCCAGACTGTTACCCGTAATTTTAATAGACAGAATTTGACCAAGATGTACAGTGATTTCCTCAAAGTAAAATCTGCCTGGAGTTTGATCCTGAACAGATCTGATGGACATGAGAAACCCTCTCTCTCTCAGGAGAAACCTGAAAAAAGGTACTATTATCCCCAGAACAGCATCACAAGCCACTCACCTCTTGGCCTAAGCAACAACCGAACTCCTCTGACACTCTTTTGGCCACAGACATGGCCGCCACTCTTCTAGGCTGGGTGCATCCAATCTTGCCCCTGGAAGTGTAGCCTGCCTCCGCCAGGTACTGGGTGATCTGTGTGGTCTTCCCAGACCCAGTCTCTCCAATAACGATCAGGATCTGATTGTCATGGACAGCCTGAAAGCAACCAAATGTAAGTAAGGTCATTAAAATCTGCCACACATTACTCAGGAGTAAAATAATTGATTAAGTTCTGACATTAAAGGAGAAAAAGGGGAAACAGTGGTGCCCATATGTAAGATGACAACCAGGGTTTAAATTTTTAAGTACGCATAGAAAAAAATATTAATGGTGATTTTCTATGGGTGATGTTCTTTTTCAATTTAGTAGGTAAAGAATCTGCCTGCAATGCAGGTGATGTGGGTCAGGAAGATCCCCTGGAGAAAGGAATGGCTACCCACTCCAGTATTCTTGCCTGGAAAATTCCATGGACAGAGGAGCCTGGTAGGTTACAGTCCATGTGGTCACAAACTGTCAGACATGACTGAGTAACCAACACTTTCACTTTCAACACTTTCCCAGATGGCTCAGTGGTATAGAATCTGCCTGTCAATGCAGGAGATGCGGTTTGATCCCTGGGTCAGGAAGATCCCTTGCAGAAAGGAACGGCAACCCCCTCCAGTATTCTTGCCTGGGAAATCCGACAGACAGTGGAGCCTAGAAGGCTGCAGTCCATGAGGTCACAAAAAGAGTCGGACATGACTTAGCAACCGAGCACACATGCACACATAACAAATTTAAGACTTTAAACTTTTAATTTTATTTACATTTTTGGATGCTCCAAGAAGCATGCAGGATCTCAATTCCCCAACCAGGGATTAAAACTTGGCCCCCCTGCAGTGAAAGCATGAAGTCCTAACTACTGAACCACCAGAGAATTCCATGAGTATTCTTTTTTTCTTTAAACTGACTCAATTATTTAAAAACGTATTGTCTTCCTTAAACTCATAAAAATACAATGATGCTAAAAGCATAAATTATCCAGCTCACCCTGATATTTTATATACATATATGTATGTTTTTTCAAGTATTATATGCACATGATTAAAGAATTCAGTAGCAAATAAAGACAGTTCCTTTCTACTGTCATTCTCAAATCTCCAGTACCTTACCCCCTAAAGTCACTTGATTTCTACACTGTTTATAACAGCAAAGGATTGCCATCAACCTATATGTCTATTAACACAGAACTAGTTAAAAAAGTCACAGTACACCCACGTAACAAAGCACTAAAAAAAAATAGGGAACAATGCTGAGCTGTGTCACTGAGGTGGGGGGAAAGCAAAATACAGAACAGTATATATAATATGCTGCCATCTAGAAACACACATGGTTCATATAAAACGTATGATACCTGTGTGTATATGTGCATACATATATTTGTACTTGTTTGTATATGTATAAGAGATCACTGAAAGGATTTGCTGGAAACTAATAAAGTATGTTGCCTCAGGAAGGTTTCATGATCTTAAATCAGATCGCAAGAAAACAGAAACAAGTACCTGAAGTAAAGACTTGCCTCCATGGGAAGTCAAGCATCCCCATTTTTCTTACTCAACACAATACTCTGCCCACTTGTAATTGCTCCAGGGGTCTCCAGTTCAAGTAGATTTATTTCCTCATATAAAAAAAAATGTAGACTAATATATGTGTGTTTTTTTTAAGCAGTTGGAAATTTTTTTTCCTATTCCCTTCAGAAAAGCCTCTTCAAATGCACTGATTTCAATTAAGACATGTCATTTTTAGAAAACACCCTGACTTCCACACCAACATGTCATAAAGAGCTTCTCACCTGGACCAGCTGCTCCTTCAGCTTGTAGATGGGGAGGCTCTCCCTTTGTTCAATGATTGACATCTGGGTCTTTTTTCCATATGAAGCTTTGTTGCCCCCAAAGGCATGCTTCTTCCACTCGGGAATGTCATTGGGCATCATCCCAATACCCCTCATGTTGGCAGCAATCTGCCTGCCTTCCGCTGCGAAGGAAAACAGATGACTTCTTATCAACCTCACCGTCCCTTGCCAATCCTCAACAGATCACATTTCTCCAGTACATTCCTCCTCTCTGCATTCTGTCTTTAAGCCATCATCTCCCCTCTGAACTATTATAAAAGCCTCTTAATTCACCACATGTGTTTACTCTTTACCCAGCCAATCCATTCTGCAGGGCACCCTCAATAATCCTTTGGAAATTCCATTCTGATCTTGCCATGCCCCCGCTTAGAACTTTGTACCATTTCCCAGTGAACACCAGGACTGAGCCCCAATTCCTAAAGCCATCTACAAAATCCTGTCAGCCACATCTCACCCCTGCCCCTGTGAACTCCACCCATCACTCTGTTACAGCCACACAGGTTTTCCTTCCGACATCACAGCCCCAGCACAGGCTACTCTTCAGCCTGGAACATACTCCCCAATCCCCATGCATCCCCATGGACAGACTAAATCCTATTTATCCTTCAGGCCTTTGTCTTCCCAGGGAAGTGACCCACAATAGCCAAACACACCTCTACTTCTTATCTAGCACTGGTTTGTGATTTAACTAATTAGTTACTTGGTAATTATCTGGTTAATATCCAACTTCCCCACCAAACTGGTAAACCTCATAAGACAGACCATGTCTGTCTTCTTCACAGCTGTATCCCCACATACTTAACACAAACAGTATTTGTTATGACTGTATCCAACAGTCAGTTAATATTTACTACACAAAGAATTATATGAAAAGAGAAGTTTCAGAGCTGTATTATCTTTAGAATAAAATTTTTTAAGTTATTCAAAAGAAAACAGCCATCTAATGATTTGACCACAGTTATGAAAACATTCAAAAAACAAAACAAACAAAAACATGCTCTAACTGAAGGGAAAAACTGAATCACCGAAGTCAAGGCTAAATCTTCAGTTACATGATGGCAGTGCCCTCTCCCTGTATATCTGAAGGTTCAGATTTTTTTTAAGTCCACATACCCACCCACCCCCAGAGTCCTACCATCAGGCAGCGGATCAACCCAATGTTTGTTGAGTCCCATGGGAATAGAATCCATCTCAGCTTCCCGCTGTGCTTGCTTAAGTTCCCGCCTTTCTTTGGCCAAGGCACTCTGCATCATTGCTGCTTGGGAGAGGGAGCCATCTGGATTCTAGTGCAAGAGAGGACAAGGCAACAGCAGAATGGGACCTCAGCATGCACTGAATATCCAGGAAATAAAACGTAGTTGTTAAGCCACTCAAATCTAAAAAAGAGACTTACCCAGAAGAAACTTCATATCAACATATTAGACTTCACGAAAGAAGTGGATCAACTATACCATATTCAAAGAACATGAACAAGGACAGTGATAAATCACTGAAAGAATTGGGGATTTTTGGCTTGAAGATGAGAACCCCAAGAGAAAAGCCATATTCTTGTGTATGATCCTAAGAACTAAAATTAAGACCAATGTAGATGCCTCAATAAGACATATTTACTTCTCTCTAAAGAAGTCTTTGACTGTGTGGATCACAATAAACTGTGGAAGATTCTGAGAGAAATGGGACTATCAGACCACCCGACCTGCCTCTTGAGAAACCTGTTTACAGGTCAGGAAGCAACAGTTAGAACTGGACATGGAACAACAGACTGGTTCCAAATTAAAGGAGTACGTCCAGGCTGCATATTGTCACCCTGCTTATTTAACTTATATGCAGAGTACATCATGAGAAACGCTGGACTGGAAGAAACACAAGCTGGAATGAAGATTGCC
>SJYA01002473.1:360046-427153 GCA_006410615.1 Neotragus moschatus | reverse complement strand
TGCAGCCATGAAATTAAAAGACGCTTACTCCTTGGAAGGAAAGTTATGACCAACTTAGACAACATATTCAAAAGCAGAAACATTACTTTGCCAACAAAGGTCCATCTAGTCAAGGTTATGGTTTTTCCAGTAGTCATGTATGGATGTGAGAGTTGGACTGTGAAGAAAGCTGAGTGCCAAAGAATTGATGCTTTTGAACTGTGGTGTTGGAGAAGACTCTTGAGAGTCCCTTGGACTTCAAGGAGATCCAACCTGTCCATTCTGAAGATCAGTCCTGGGTGTTCATTGGAAGGACTGATGTTAAAGCTGAAACTCCAATACTTTGGCCACTTCATGCAAAGAGTTGACTCATTGGAAAAGACCCTGATGCTGGGAGGGATTAGGGGCAGGAGGAGAAGGGGACGACAGAGGATGAGATGGCTGGATGGCATCACCAACTCGATGGACATGTGTCTGAGTAAACTCCGGGAGTTGGTGATGGACAGGGAGGCCTGGCGTGCTGTGATTCATGGGGTCACAAAGAGTTGGACACAACTGAGGGACTGAACTGAACTGATAGCAATATATGAACATTATCAGAAAAATAAGTTTTTTTGCCTCCATCGTGAAAGGACCCTTTTTCTTTGAGAGAAGAGCTGTGAGACCCAAGAAACAGATGAGTTTAACTCCTGGTTTAAACTACAAATAAAGTCTATCCATGGCTGAACTTGCCAACTGTCCTCCCAATCCATCATCCTGCTCCATCTAAGTGGCTGGTTACNCTCCATCGTGAAAGGACCCTTTTTCTTTGAGAGAAGAGCTGTGAGACCCAAGAAACAGATGAGTTTAACTCCTGGTTTAAACTACAAATAAAGTCTATCCATGGCTGAACTTGCCAACTGTCCTCCCAATCCATCATCCTGCTCCATCTAAGTGGCTGGTTACCTTCTTCGTCATCCACTTTAGGGAGAATGCCAGTCTCTTCATCGAAGTCTGGGAACTCTTCCTTGGAAAGGACATTGGCAGCAATCATCTAGCCAAAGGATACAAGGAAACATTTGTTGCCTGCTAGATCAACTCTTCTTTTGACTTTATACAAAGACTTCATGTAGGAAAACAAGGTTTTTCCTCTGCTGACCCAAGACTGCAGGGCCTCAAACACCATATATCCCACCCCTTGGGGCACAACATCTTGCCCAAAAGCACAGCTCAAGAGTCGCATTCCCAGGACACGTTATCTGCTCCCTGACTCCATAGCACTCTGTACATTTCATATTATGTAGAAGGTAAACCTTCCCAGTTATTTGCTTCAATTTGTCTCCTCCACTGGACTTGGAGTTCCTCAAGAGTAGGAACCATGATACATTTATCCTCATAGCCCTAGTTTTCACACAGTGGCCTGGCACACTGGGGTTTTGATGTTTACCGACAAATGATGAAAACAAGAACAATCATTCAAACAGCACTTACTACATGCAGGCACTAATCTAAGAACACCACTTCTACTAACTCAGTTAATCCCCACAATACCAACACTGGCCCTGTTTTACAGGTGGGGGCTCTGAGGCACAAAGAGGTAGTATAACTTGCCTCAGGATGATAAGCTGAGTGGTCTGAAGTCCAGGGTCCACACTCATAACCATCATGCTACACCCTGAATGACTGTGGCCATAAAAGCAAAGGGCCCCAACCTGCTTGATCTCCCACTTCTCTGGGTCAGAGATGCGGGTAAGGCGCTTGCGCTCTAGTGAGTCATCCTCTACTTCAGGGGCACTGACGAGGGACAGGTGGGTGGGCCTGTCCGGATTCCTCATAGAGGTCTCCTCGTTGGTCTCCCCGACAAGATTCCGCCGTCGATTTGGGTTTAGATCTTCTCCAGTCTCTTGATCCACATCCTAAGGCACGAAAACAAGGGAGAGCATTTACTTGCCATTCTCTTATGCCTCCTTGACCATCAGATGTGGAAACCAGCTGTATATCTCACCTACCTTCATGCTCAAGCTGGTTTTGGTCCCAGTGAAGGACAGCACTTTGACTTTGACCCTCTGGCCTTTGCTTACCACGTCAGCCACATTGGCCACACGGCCTTCCCGCCGGAGTTCAGAGATGTGCACCAGGCCTTCCCACCGCTTCCTAAGGGAGTCAGACACATCAGGAACACGCTTAAAATACCTTTCCCCCAACCATTTTCCACCTTTGTTGGAAATGAACTAAGGGAAATGGGTCTTAAACTCAAGAGCAAAGTTCTAAGAAACTGGCCAAACAATAAACTAGAATTACCACCTTCCCAAAGAAAAAGTTGGGGGTAAGGGTGGAGGTAGAGGTCAACAAATTCTCATCTGTGTCAACTAGCAAAAGGGTGGATCTCCTGAAGTCACAAGAAGGAATAAATGGCTCTGCTGCTGCTACTGCTGCCAAGTCGCTTCCAGTCATGTCCGACTCTGCGCGACCCCATAGGTGGCAGCCCACTAGGCTTCCCCATCCCTGGGATTCTCTAGGCAAGACTACTGGAGTGGGTTGCCATTTCCTTCTCCAATGCATGAAAGTGAAAAGTGAAAGTGGACATTTCAAATAAAAGGTCAACTTCTAACAGCCTGACACAGTCACTTTTTAAAATATGAAAATCCCCAGCGATAAAAGAAATTCTGCCCTTTGCTGGTATCATTACCTCAGTCCCTCCAGCTGCACAAAACATCCAAACTGCATGATGCTGGTAACCTTGCCGTTGTAAATGTCCCCGATGGCGGGTTCTTCTGGGGGAGGGCGGTCCACGTGCTTATCCCGCCATCTGTCCAGATTCCGCTCCCCATACTTGTCTCGGTCTTTCCGATCTCTGGGGGGGCTCTGACTTCTGCTCCTGGACCGGTATCTAGACTTCCCCTTATTCCTGTCCCGGGTCCGGGATCGTGACCGAGAACGCGACCGGTGTCTCCGCTTATGGTCTCTATCACGTTCTCGCTCACGGTCACGGTCTCGCTCTCGCTCTCGCTCTCGGCTCCGGCTGCGCTTCTTTTTCTTGGCTTTGTCCCTAGCAACAAATATTTGTTTGAAAAACAAAACCAATCCAATTCCATCCTCGCCCTCCCAAGCACCTAACACAGTGCCATGCATATGGAAGGTACCCACTAAATGCTGAACTGGAGTTTCAGTAACTATGGCTGACATCCCTGCAGGCCAGTAACAGAGGAGACCACAAACGTATTCAGCCCTTTCAACCCAGATTTCTATCTTCTGAACATCTCAGCACTTGCTGCCTAAACACTCTCACCAGGGAGGAATGAAAACAGATCCAACAGTATGGTACGTGGCCAGTCTAGATTCTGTAAACTCGCCCAGAGTTTTGCTTGGCTGGTCCACAACTGAACTATCACTATATCCTAAACTGGCAAAGGGTAGGACGCTAGGGACCAACCGGTGCTCGGTGTCTCTGTGCTTCTCCTGGCCTGCTGCACTGGGCATCAAGGCTTCCAGTTCTTTCAGGACATCCACAGCAACTTTCACATCATCCTCGTCCAGCATGGTCTACAGAGACAGAGGCAGCCACGTCAGGAGAAAAGAAGAAAAGTCCACTCTCAAGAATTTCAGGGTCATCTGCAAATCTAACAGTCCCTACAGTTCTGACCACTAATGTGAGGGAAGCAGGGGGGGCAGAGATTTCCAACATAATTTGAGACAGAGGGAGAAGGAATGAGCAAAGGCTCCTGGAAGTCATTTCCACACTTGGCAAATCCCCTTTGTCCTTAATACAAGCCTTATGGTGACAATTAGGTACCACCCCTCCCATGAAGAAGGAAATAGTAACCCACTGCAGTATTCTTGCCCGGAGAATCCCATGGACGGAGAAGCCTGGTAGGCTACAGTCCATGGGGTCGCAAAGAGTCAGACACAACTGAGCCACTTTACTTTCCTCCCATGAAAGCATGCAAGTGGTGATTATGAACAGAAAATAGACGTCAAAATTTTTACACAGCACTCTCCCTCTACGCTCCCTTCCCTCTTTCATCTCTTTATTTTTCTCCATAGTTCTCATTGCTATCAGCTATATCATCTACTTACTTGGGTACTGCCTGTCTCCTCCCCACTAGAGAAGTTTACATGTTCACTCCCTGCCCCAGTACCAGGATGCAATGTCCAAGAGGACAGACACTCTAGTCTATTTTGTTCACCACTGTACCTTGAGAGTTATAACAGCTTGGTATATAGTAGGTACTAGTGAAATTAAAAAATCAAAACACTTTGAATCTGCCTGCCAATGCAGGAGATGCAGGTTTGAACCCTGGGTCAGGGAAGATCCTCTGGAGTAGGCAAGCCGCTCCAGTATTCTTGCCTGGAAAATTCCACGGATAGAGGAGTCTGGTGGGTTACAGTCCATGGGGTCAAAAAGAGCCAGACATGACTGAACACATACACACAATATGTAACAAAGAAAAAAATCTAATTTTGCACAACAGGCAGTTGTTTCAGAACTTTAAGTTATTTCATACCTATTCCATATCCCTTAGTCATTGCTTCCCGCAATTCCCAATCTCATTTCCCTGGAATATCATTCTCTGAACCCTTTAACACTACTTTACACATAGTACGTGCTCAGGGAGTGGCCACTTTTACTTTGAAAAATACTAATATGCTACAGTAAAGGCAAACTTAAAATTAATAACTAATGAGACAGAGAAAAGGGGTGAGGTGGGGGGACATGTAGCTGCAGTAGACAAGCTCAAAACGGTATCAGTACCCGAACAGAAGGGTTGTCTGGCTGGCAAAGGACTGGGAAGAGCTCCTTCAGCTTTTCTTTTTCAGTTTTGGGCTTAACAACTGGATCTTAATTCATTAAAACCATGAAATGGTAAAAAAAAAAAAAAAGACATAATTAATATTCTTAGAGATTAACAAGAGAACTTCAACAATAGATTTGCATCAAACTACAAACATTTTTCTATATATTACTCTTATACATTACTATAAATGTAATTCAACTTCCTAAAAAAAAAATACTGATCAAAAAACCCTCAACAACTATACTGGCACTGGGTTGGGGAGTGTGATTCAGTATGCATTTGATTGGTTATGTCTTATTACTTTAATCTACTTGTTCAGCAGCTGCAAGGTAAACAAATGCAATTTACAGGCTGCTCACAACCTAAACCATACTGGAGACGAAGCTTGGCTAGAAGCTCTGCTCACCTTTGCTAGTAGAAGGCTTTGCTGGAGGCCGCATGGTTTGTATGAGACGCAGCAAGTTACTAATGAGTGAATCCTTTGAAAAGAAACAGAACAAAGACTGTCAGCTCCTGGATCAGTGCTTAAAAACACTAAGAAAAGGGGTGTCCTTTAGAAAGAGTGGTAATGCACCTGAATTTAACTAACTGGGACAAACAAAGCAGAGTGTCAACCTGATGTGGCCTGAACCTAGTAACATACCTCAGAGAAAACTGATATTTATGACTCTTTGCAGGCATGTAACTTAGTTCCCTTCAACTATTTTATTTCCCATGGTTTAGAACTACCTTTCACACCTAAACTGTTGTTTCTGACTTCCTGATTCACAGAACAAGAATGTAAGCACCCGTAAAGATTTAATAATGGAAATTCTGCCCGATTTTCCTAGAAAGGTGTCGCAGGCAATTCAGTTATATCACCATTGCTTAGTGTCATGAAAACATCACATACTTAATGGTTCACTTTATTGGCATGTATCAAAATTTAAATCCAACAGTGATATTAAAACAAAACAGGGGTCTCTATGTACACATACCGTGAATTCTGCACCATTTTTGACCAGCGAAGCCTTGAAAGTATCAAAGGTGGTATTTTTCTCAGCAANTTCCACTGCAGAGGGTATGGGTTCCATCTGGGAAACTAAGATCCCATGTGCTGCAGGGTGTGGCCAAAAAAAAACTAGAAAGAAATATTATACCAGGTATAATTAATTGCTCATCAGTATTATATTACTTTCCTTGGACAGCCTTCATTTGGCTTCTTTAATACAGCTATTGATGGTTCCCAGTAAATAACCTGCCTTCACAAGACACTATTTAAAATATTGAAACAAATAGCTTATGCTTAATCACTACCACCACCCATCATGGATAAAAAATTATTTCCCACCCTGATCCAACAGTAACAAGGGCTTTGCTTGCATGCCTATTCCTAGACTGATATATATATTCAACTCTCACTGCAATTCCCACATTATTTCTGTTTTGTCCCAGAGACTGGTCCCAGCTGCTGGCATTGGGATAAGAATTTGGGGGTTGAGGGAAAGTCGAAAGCAGAGAAGCAAGTCTTGAGCTGCTGGGCAATCCTAGACTAGATGGCAGAAGTGTGGAGTTGATAGATGGCATCCTTGGAGAAGTTGGTGAGAAAAACCACTGGACTTCCTGTCACCAAAACAAAATGGTGTTGCTGCAAACAAGACAGCCCTGACTTTTTCTGCTGAGACCTTAGGGGAAACACCTCTGCTCTGGAAGCCAAAATCGGAATGATTTGCTTGGGGCTGCTCTGGTGGCTCAGATGGTAAAAGCATCCTCCTGCAATGCAGGAGACCTGGGTTCCATCCCTGGGTTGGGAAGATCCCCTGGAGGAGGGTATGGCAACCCACTCCAGTATTCTTGCCTGGAGAATCCCCTTGGGCCAAGGAGCCTGGTGGGCTACAGTCCATGCGGTTGCAAAGAGTCAGATATGACTGAGCAACTAAGCACACACACACATATAACTGCCACTCACCTGCCATTGTTATTAATGCAGTGAAACTTCGGGGGAAAAATGGCACCTGCTTCACTGCTCTGTGACTTCCCTGGTGGCTCAGACAGTAAAGTGTCTGCCTACAATGCTGGAGACCTGGGATCGGTCCCTGGGGCAGGAAGATCCCCTGGAGAAGGAAATGGCAACCCACTCCAGTATTCTTGCCCGGAGAATCCCATGGCCAGAGGAGCCTGGTAGGCTGTACAGTCCATGGGGTCGCAAAAAGTCGGACACAACTGGGTGGCTTCGCTTGCACTGCTCCACTGTGGCCTGACTTAATCAGAGAGCCTGGGAACCAACTGGAAGACATCGATGCCAGTGGCCAGAACCCTTTCATCTGAGGCCTTTGCTGAGAGAGACAGAAGCCCAGAGAGAGTGAAGTAGTGAACTACCCCTCTTTTTTTTCACTCTTTTCCCCCAAATTCTTCTCCAAATTTGAATCAACTCATCAGTGATGTACTGAACATCTACTTTGTGCCCAGGCGCTGTGATAGGTTCTGGAAAGTATCATTAGGGATTGGAAAGGCAGTGGAAAGCCATCAAGGAAGAACTAGAATATTCTTAATGCCACACTCGTGGCTGGTGGCAGAGCTATGTTTGTTACTCCGGCCTCTGTGCTGCCTAAACAGGAGGGCAGGTGATTGGGAGATGAGAAAACAAAGCACGTCAGGTCAGCCAAGGGCAGCCGGGGGAGGGAAGGGGGCGGATGGAGCCAGGGCCACCTCACAGGACCATTCCTCCTGTTGCAACCCTCTATTTGTCTGCCTTATCTTCCAATGCCCAAGCACAACCTCTGTTTTGCCCCAAATGTCCCTGACCTTAAATTTCCCCTCTTTTCAGGCCATCAACCTGCCATCCACATTAATAATGGATGCTTTGAGCTCTAAATTCTCCAAAGTTTTATAGTATTAGGCAAAGGAAAAAAAAATTCCTTCTTAACAGGCTCTTTCTTTTTTTGTCACCGTCAAGTCTCCTCCTTTCTCTCCCACTCTAAGGGCTGTCTTTAAAATGTCAAGAAAAAAAAAATGGACACCCTTAGGATGTGAACTTGTTAAGAGCATTTATTCCCCCATCTCTACCTCCTCACCCTCTGTGGGAGTGGTAAGAAATGTTCACATGTTTATTTAATCATGTGAAATGTTTAAATACTAATCATCCTTTAAGTGACTGAACTTCAGGATCTAGTGGATATTTTGTAGACTTCATTTAGGTCGATTTTCTTTAAAAAGAAAATTTTTAAAATAATGAATATTACAAGTCTAGGAAACAAAGTGACAAGCTACACAGAGCTTTTTTTTTTTTTCCCCTCTAGTGATATTTAGCCCCCATGTCTGGAGGAGGGTATTTCTCTACCCTCTGGTTTCTGTTGGAGGTAATTCTTTAGAAACTTAAGGCTTTCCTCAGGAGAGAAAAAAAAAAAAAAAAAAAAGACAAACCAAGAAATATGTTGATAGGAAAAGAGGAGAGAACAGAGGGGGTGGTGTTCTGTTTACAAGTCAGGGATGTAAACAGCTGTCCAGTTAGCTTGGGGCCAAAGAGCTGTGTTAATCTGTATGCTTGCCACTAACTCCAAAGAAACTGCTCCTCCGAAAACTCCATTTTTTTTCACCCAAGAAAAGAAGGATGAATTCCCAGCGTGTCCTCTGTCCCAAGTCTGAGAGGGCCCAGCAGAAAGAGCCGTGTGGGACTCCTCCCCGGGCTCTCCAGGTCCTGAGCCTCAGAGGATCTTTGGTGGCAGCAAGAGCTGCTGCCCTGGTGCCAAAATAGATGCCTTTCCGTCCTGGGATTATAGTCATTATGGTGATTGATGCCTCCAGAGTGAAAATTAGCAATCTGGTGAGGTAACTAAAAATGAATGCATCTCTTCCTAGGGTTCACTCCACCCAGCTGAGCCACCAAATAAAACCAGCATATGGGGCAATTAGGGAGCCCGCTCTGGCTTTCAGGGCGAAGAAGAAAAGAGACAGAGTTCAGGGCCTCCGGTTCCCTGCTTGGTTCAGTAATGATCATGAATCCTAATAAGCATCCCCTTTGCCTCTCAATAGTGTTCCTAGTCTGAGACCTCCAGCCTGTGGTTTCACCTTTCCAGTAAGTTCATTTGTTCCACACAGCAACATCTTACCCTCTTTTGTTGCAAATCGGCTGAGGGAGAGGAAAGGGAAAAGTGAGGATAAAGGTTTTTTACATGGGTTTGTGAGGAGCAAATAGTGTTTCTTCTTAGTTATATATACATATATAATTTTTTTTTTTTTCTGTACTGCTCAGCTTGCAGGATCTTGATTCCCCGAGCAGGGGTCAAACCTGTGCCTCCTGTAGCGGAAGCTCAGAGTCCGAACCACCAGAGAATTACCCCCATAGATTTGCTTTTATATGACCCAGAAAGACTCTATAATCTTCTATTAACTCTCAAATAGCAATGTGAGTAAAACTTATCTGAAAATTTTTGCAGGACACGGAGATTCCATATTGGTTGATCAACCTCTCTTATTGAGCATGTCCAGAAATCCCTGTCCTATTTTATCCCCATGGACTTGGACTTAATGAAACTTCACTTGTGACAAGGACTGATTAGGGTCACACTATCAGCTACTTGCATATTTAGGTTTAAAGGCAATATTCAATCAGGTGTACTTCTCCTGAAGTTTTAGAGTTGGACAAGATTTAAGAGATAATGTCATCAAATCCATTCACTAAAGGCCATCATTATTTGAAATCGTTTTACTCCCCTGACCTCAATACCTGAAACTCCTCTCTCTAACCCAGTGTATCCTTTGCACCACTGGACCGTCTCTTAATTTTCATGGTGCCTCTAAATCTTTCATCTATCCTTGCTTCCAATCTATCAGCATTCTCTCAATTTCACTCATATTCTCTCAAACATTTGGAAATATGCTCACAAATGTCAAGGAAGCCCTCCCTCCATTGTTATTGGCTGTCCTGATCTGCCAACCCCAAGTGGCTCCCGTCACCCTGTTCTTCCCTCCCACACTGCTGGGTATTGCTAGAAACAGTCCCAAGGTCAAGCTGGTTCAACCCACATATAAATTCATAATCTTGAACTTCACTTGGGACCCATTAGGGCTCTTCTGGACAGTGGTTTCCCATACAACATGCCTAAAGATGTCTAAACTCTCCTGAAGTCCCAAACCCACACCTACCACCACCATTTTCAGAAGACTTCACCTCCTACTTACAGGGAAAAAGAAAGCCCGTCAAGACTTCCTTCCCACCCCTGCCCTCACCTCCATCTCAGAATCAGTCCATACTTTCACCTGATATTTCTTTCTGTCTCTAGGAATGTGTCCTTTCTCCTCCTCAAAGCTCATGCTCCCACGATGCTCTTCACCTTGTACCCTCCACTGACAACCTCTCTGATCTCTTGCATCCTTACCCTCTCTCTCTCCTTGTTTCTTACCTTTTTCCTACAGATACGTTCAAGTCCCCACTGACCTAAAACTAAGAAATCTTTTCTCTATATGCTTTTGCTTATTCTACTGTCTTTCTCTATCTCCTGATATAACCAGAGCTCTGAGAAATGCGAGCTGTATTCGGAGTTCTCTGCTCCCCCTCCTCCTGCCTGCCTCCTTCTCCAACTTATCCCCTCAACTCCTAGCCATTTGCTTCCACCCTCTTGAAGTTATTCATTTATGTATTCGTTCATTCAACAGATGTGTATTGAGAACCCACTCTGTGTCAGTCCCTGCTAAAACTCCTTGTTCACAGAATTTACCAGTTACTTCTGTCTGGGTCTGACTCTGAGATACTCTGAGTTCACTGCTCTGGGTGTGACCTGGGCATCAGGAATTTTTAAGGCTTCTTGGGTGATTCCTAACGTGTAGCAGAGTTTAGGAACCACTGCCCTAATCCCCTAAGATTTCTCCATCTTAACGCTATTGACCTTTTAGGTAGCAGTCCTTCTTTGCTGCTGGTGGGGTTTTCCTATGCACTGTAGTTTAGCAGCATCCCTGGTCTCTACCACTAGAAGCCAATAGCATCCTCTGCCCCTAGTCACGACAACCAAAAATGTCCCCAGAGGTTGCCAAATGTCCCCTGAAGGGCAAAACAAACCCCAGTTGAGGCCCACTGCCCTAATATCTTCAGTTCTCATCTTCCTTGACAGGCAGATAGCATTGTGAAGTGAAAGTGAAAGTCACTCAGTCGTGTCTGACTCTCTGCAACNGTCACGACAACCAAAAATGTCCCCAGAGGTTGCCAAATGTCCCCTGAAGGGCAAAACAAACCCCAGTTGAGGCCCACTGCCCTAATATCTTCAGTTCTCATCTTCCTTGACAGGCAGATAGCATTGTGAAGTGAAAGTGAAAGTCACTCAGTCG
Organism: Neotragus moschatus; assembly: GCA_006410615.1. Taxonomy (NCBI): domain Eukaryota; kingdom Metazoa; phylum Chordata; class Mammalia; order Artiodactyla; family Bovidae; genus Neotragus; species Neotragus moschatus. Next base: position 416,099 of record SJYA01002473.1, on the reverse strand, counting down.
TGTCTGACTCTCTGCAACCCCATGGACTGTAGTCCATGGAATTCTCCAGGCCAGAATACTGGAGTGGCGAGCCTTTCCCTTCTTCAGGGATCTTCCCAACCCAAGGATCAAACCCAGGTCTCCCTCATTGCAGATGGATTTTTTTACCAGCTGAGCCGCAAGGGAAGCCCAAGAATACTGGAGTGAGTAGTCTATCCCTTCTCCAGTGGTCTTCCCAACCCAGGAACTGAATCAGGGTTTCCTGAATTGCCGGCGGATTCTTTACCAACTGAGTTATCAGGGAAGCCTTTATGAAGTGAGTGAGTGAGTGAAGGTCGCTCAGTCGTGTCCAGCTCTTTACAAGCCCACAGCCTATACACTCCATGGAATTCTCCAGGCCAGAATACTGGAGTGGGTAGCCTTTCCCTTCTCCAGGGGATCTTCCCAACCGAGGGATCCTGCATTGTGGGCAGATTCTTTATCAGCTGAGCCACAAGGGAAGCCCTTGTGAAACTCCTCTCTAATTCAGCTTTCACCACAGTGTACACTCGGATTCATTATGCAAGAACTTATTGATATTTAAAACATGTTTATAGAGCAGACCTTAAAGTGGTTCATATGTCTTTTGTTCACCTCTTATTGGCTGCTTATTTACAAGAAGGACAAGCCATGTAAACTTTATTGTGAGCAGCCACACATCTAGCTAAGACTGGGATTCTTCTCTTATAGTTTATGTTTGTTTGGCCACGGCTACGTAACTTGCAGGATCTTAGTTCTCAGACCAGGGAATGAACCTGGGCTGTGGCGGTGCAAATGTCAGGTCCTAACCACTAAACCACAGGCAACTCCCCTGATTCTAGTCCTATAATACTTTCAGGTCCTGTCTTTTCCTCGTTATCTTCCCTTTCCTGGAAGTACAGATGTGATAGTGTCAAGTCATTGTGATAGTGTCAAGTCATCTCAGACAGTGTAAACAAGGTCATGACCCTAGGGTTCCTAGAGCAGAGAGGTAGAAGCATCCTAATCTCTGACCTCTCAGAGCCACCATACCAGTCCTAGGCTCCTCTCTACTGAATTATTATGTGAGGAAGAAATACACTTCTGTCTGTTTGAAATCACCATATTAGGGTGTTGCTGTTATATAAGCTGAACCTAATCAACATGGATCCAATCAAATTCCGCTATCACTTCTGGCAGCTCGCAGGTCTCTATCTCCAGCCCCTGCAACTCTCAAACTCTAATCTTCTATTTCAGTTACCTGTTGGAAACTCCAGCTGGATATCCAAGTAGGATCTTAAGCTTAGCATGTTTAAAACCAAAAGCATCATGCTTTTCCCTCACACTTCCTGCCATTTTCCCTAATGCTGCTTAAAAGACATCTAATGCTCCAAGTCACCCAGGCTCCATATCTGGGATGCCTGCCTCACTTAGGAGCCCTCTGGCCTATTAGTAGCTTCCCAATAACCTTAGTTAGCACCCCTGAGCATCTACATGTCCATATGCTTCCACCAAACCAAACTGCTTGCTAGTTTCCCCTCCTAAATACTCTGCTTCCAGAACTATTGCAGATTCTCTAATTACTTCTACTGAAGATCCCTACCCAGGATGCCTTTCTCATCAAAGGCATGTCTGAGTCATCCCACAGAAGTCCATCCCCAAACCTTGCACGTGGTAGGCATGAAAATGTTTTTCAAGTTGAAGAGATCAAATGGTTTGCCCAAAGCCACATGGCTAGATGTTCTGCTATAGGATGGAGACAGCATTTTCAAATGATAAACTATATTTCCTGCTTTTTTAAAAAAGTTGGACTGACAATGTCATGAGGACATGGACTTCTTAGGAAAAGGTAGTGATTTGAGAAATTCTAAACTGCAATTTAAATAAGTGTTCTGCTATTCTGAGCCTTTGGCATACCATGCAGTATAATTATATCATGTGACTGTGTAATACAAGATAAAATATAAGCATTTTATTGCAATATATGGTTTCATGGGCTAAACGTGAATCTTCATCCAAATATGCTCTAACTTGCCTGATTCCTTAGGGGCTAAGAAGCACTTAGAATACTAAGATATTTTTCAAATTGAGCTTGCTCGAATCAAACTGAGAATCACTGTGGGATCCTCTGAAAGTGAAAAGTGAAAGTGAAATCATTCAGTCGTGTCCGACTCTTTGTGACCCCATGGACTATAGCCTGCCAGGCTCCTCCATCCATGGAATTTTCTAGGCAAGAGAACTGGAGTGGGTTGCCATTTCCTTCTCCAGGGGATCTTCCAACGCAGGGATCAAACCCGGGTCTCTTGCATTGCAGGCAGATGCTTTACCGTCTGAGCCATCAGGGAATCACTTTTAAACAAATCAGTGGATACCATGTAGCCTGCTCTCACAATGAATGTCTATAGGCATCCTTGTCTATGTGCCCATGATTTTCCAAAGTTTTTTTTTTTTTTTTTTGAGCCATAGGAAAAAGAAAGAGATTCAGTAGATTTTGAGTACCTACTGAATGATATGGTAGGCATATGATAGTGTGATAGGGGTGTAATAATACTTTAGTCATTATCATCCCAGCCCCAGGAGGTAGATAGGATCTGCAAGATACAGAGGAATGGGGAGATGGTCAGCCAGGCCATTTGGCCAGGTCTCAAATGATAAGGCCTCCAATTTCTGCTGGTTTTCAGGAGTAAATTTGAGCAGGGGTGATTTAAGCCTGGAACTGTATCCTTCAACTCTGTCTAAGAGCCATATTGTCCCCAATTGCCTTGGCTTGGTGCAGTCATTCACAGCTACCTGTAAATTTCAAGCAGGTTTGTGATCAATACACTGACTCTCTGGCCACTTTGGAAATGATGCTCAGGTTATTGACATCCCTTCTCAAAGGAGATCTTTCTTTCTCCAGAGCACACAAAAACATGCTCTTTGGGTGTCATTCAGCTATTTCTATAAATATAAAAAACAGACGTACATTGCATATTCTTGTATATTAAAAGTTGTATGTATTGCAGAATGATATATTATCAATTATTTATTATAATTTGAATTCTTGATTTAAAAAACTATCCATTTAGCGTATTTCCTGGGGCGCCCTTGCCTGGGTGGTTTGTAAGTGCTGGTGGTGGCCGAATCGCTTTGTGATAGAGGCATAAACTTGGTAGGCTGGGATGAACCACGCTCCTGGTGGAGGCAGGGGAACCGAGCAGGTGCCATGGCCAGTACAGTGGTAGCAGTTGGACTGACCATTGCTGCTGCAGGATTTGCAGGTCGTTATGCTTTGCAAGCCATGAAGCATATGGAACCTCAAGTAAAACAAGTTTTTCAAAGTCTACCAAAATCTNCATTATCATCCCAGCCCCAGGAGGTAGGTAGGATCTGCAAGATACAGTGGAATGGGGAGATGGTCAGCCAGGCCATTTGGCCAGGTCTCAAATGATAAGGCCTCCAATTTCTGCTGGTTTTCAGGAGTAAATTAGAGCAGGGGTGATTTAAGCCTGGAACTGTATCCTTCAACTCTGTCTAAGAGCCATATTGTCCCCAATTGCCTTGGCTTGGTGCAGTCATTCACAGCTACCTGTAAATTTCAAGCAGGTTTGTGATCAATACACTGACTCTCTGGCCACTTTGGAAATGATGCTCAGGTTATTGACATCCCTTCTCAAAGGAGATCTTTCTTTCTCCAGAGCACACAAAAACATGCTCTTTGGGTGTCATTCAGCTATTTCTGTAAATATAAAAAACAGACATACATTGCATATTCTTGTATATTAAAAGTTGTATGTATATGCAGAATGATATATTATCAATTATTTATTATAATTTGAATTCTTGATTTAAAAAACTATCCATTTAATTTTCTACATTTTACCTTTCCCTTTATTAGTTGTAAACCTGGTTTGCATAAAACAGAAAAATTTCCCATTGAATTATGTTCTTTTATGCCTACACTAGTGTTTTTTGTCTTTTTGTTAGTTATGTAATATTTGTAATACTCTTCAGATCAATTTATATTTTTTAATATTCACAGTTTCATTTACCAGTAGTGTTAGTTGCTTAGTCATGTCCAGCTCTTTGCGACCCCATGGACTGTAGCCCACCAGACTCCTCTGTCCTCTATACAAGAATACTGGAATGAGTTGCCATTCCCTTCTCCAGGCGATCTTTCCAACTCAGGGATCGAACCCTCCTGAATTGCAGGCAGATTCTTTACTATCTGAGCTACCAGGAAAGATCTGTTTTAAAGATATTGTTTACTTATATTTTTAATTGAAGTATAGTTGATTTCCAATATCGTATTAGTTTCAGGTGTATAGCATAATGATCCATATATATATATTTGTATGTATGTATGTATATTCTTTTCCAGGTTTATTTTCCCTTATAGATTATTACAAAATATTGAAATATTGAGCACAGTTTCCTGTGCTATACAGTAATTCCTTGTTGGTTACCTATTTTATATTCAGTAGTGTGTATATGTTACTCCTCCTGATTCCCCCCAATATGGTTTAATTAGACACTGAATTCCAGAATTTAGATCTTGCCTAGGAAACAAATTTGAGTTTAAAAGTAACTGGTTTGGGCTTCCCTGGTGACTCAGTGGGAAAGAATCCGCCTGCCAATGCAGGGAACATGGGTTCAATTCCTGATCCAGGAAGATCCCACATACCACGGGGCAACTAAGCCCGTGTGCCACAATTACTGAGCTCATGCTCTTGAACTCAAGAGCTGCAGATATGGAGCCCATGTGCTGCAATTACTGAAGCCTATGCACTCTGGAGCCTGTGTTCTTCAGTAAGAGAAGCCACTGCAATGAGAAGCCCAAACACAGCAACTAGAGAGTAGCCCTCTCTTGACACAACTAGATAAAGCCCAGGGCAAGCAGCAATTAAGAACCAGAACAGCCAAAAATAAATTAATTAACTTAATTGTTAAAGTAACTGCTTTACATACTTTTGATATGTGAAAGTAAATATTGCATGTCACCAAATTTTTTGTTTTAATACATTAAAGTTTCCCAGTTTGTCTCATTATTTTTCAGCCTCCACTACTAGCTAAATCTAAGAGCAAGATGAAGGTGTCAAAATGTGAGAGTTGTATACTTCACTGTGACGTTGGGCAGTATTATTAGTCACACTTACATGTCAGAAAACTAAGACTCAGAGAGATGAAGTAACTGCGTAAAAAAAGTTAGCTGTCAGGCTCACAATCAATTTCCTAATCTCTAGGAATGGTTTTATCTCTGCCACATGACCCTTCCTGCCCCTCCCCTTGCCAAGGTTGATTGGTCTAGGACCAGACACAGGACCCAAGCCAGGCCAATCAGGTTTCTCCAGCATTTTTGACATCAAAATTGAAGGAAGAGACCAGGCCTTCTCCAATAGTAAAGTTATGATCTGTTAGAGGAGCCTGGTAGGCTGCAGTCCATGGGATCTCTGAGTTGGACACAACTGAGAGATTTCACTTTCACTTTTCACTTTCCTGCATTGGAGAAGGAAATGGCAACCCACTCCTGTGTTCTTGCCTGGAGAATCCCAGGGACGGGGGAGCCTAGTGGGCTACCGTCTATGAGGTTGCACAAAGTCAGATGTGACTGAAGCAACTTAGCAGTAGCAGTAGCAGCAGCTCATATGAACAAGAGCTGCCGGAAGTCATGAGCTCCCCTCTGGGGAAAAGCTGAACTGAAAGAATAAAGGCCACACATAGAGAGGGAAAAAGAAAAAATCCAGAGAGAAAAGAATGTCCTGGAAGCATTTAAGTCCCTGACTTTGGTTATCCCCAATTCTAGATATCCAGGATCAGATTTTATTTTCTTAGTTTCCAAAATGACTATGGATAGTGACTCCAGCCATGAAATTAAAAGACGCTTGCTCCTTGGAAGAAAAGCTATGACAAACCTAGACAGCATATTAAAAAGCAGAGACATCACTTTGCCAACAAAGGTCCATATGGTCAAAGCTATGGGTTTTCCAGTAGTCATGTATGAATGTGAGAATTGGACCATAAAGAAGGCTGAGCACAAAGGAACTGATGCTTTTGAACTATGGTGCTATACTCTTGAGAGTCTCTCAGACAGCAAAGACTTAGCAGCAGCAGGAGCAGCAGACAGCAAGATCAAACCAGTCAATCCTAAAAGAAATCAGTCCTAACTATTCATTGGAAGGACTGATGCTGAAGCTGAAACTCCAGTACTTTGGCCACCTGATGCAAAGAACTGACTCATTTGAAAAGACCCTGATGCTGGGAAAGATTAAAGGCAGGAGGAGAAGGGGACGACAGAGGATGAGATGGTTGGATGGCATCATCGGCTCAATGGACATGAGTTTGAGCAAACTCCAGGAGATAATGAAGGACCCGGAAGCCTGGCACGCTGCAGTCCATGGGGTCGCAAAGAGCAAGACATGACTTAGTGATTGAACAACAACAAGTATCCTTCCACTGGATTCCCTTTTTTGCCTTAGCTGGGTCAAGCCAGCTAAACAATCAGTAACTGGCAGAACAGAGGCCTGGATCAGAGGGTCTGACTCCTGAGCCCACGCTCTTTTTGCTGCAGATCAAGTTCACCTGATCACTCAGATCTTGTCTCTGATGATGTGGGAACAAACACTACAAAGCCACAGAACCCAACCCTTCCACTTCACGTGTCACACACATATTCATACTTCATCTCCCACAGCGTGTGGGAAGCTGGTGTTCCCACTGATATAGACTTCAAGATGACACGTGTGCCTACGGGCATGGGTTTAGAAAGAAATGCTACACTCCCAGCTATGTGTCTACACTGGACTTGGGTGGCATGGTGAATAATCAGGCCCGTGAAACCACACCCAGGCAAGCTCGTACAGACTTGGAAGGATGGGAAGGGAAAACAGAGGAAGTGGAAAATCTGGAAAAAAAAAAAAAAGCAAAGGTAACAGGCCTCTACATGGTTATATGGTTTGCTGCTTCCAAAGTATTTTCCCACGTTATCTTGTCTTGGGTCCCATGGCAATCCTGGAGGAACAGAGAGCAGGTATGGTATTACTTACATTTTACAGAGAAGAAAACTGGGGAAAGGTACCTACCGCAGTGCCAGGGCATAGTGGGTACTCAGTAAACTCATTCATTGATTCCATGTGTTACTGATGCTCAGTGACCAATTGCAGAATGAACAAATGTGGCTCAGAAGCATGAAGTGACTTGTCCAGGGGCGGAAGTGTTACTCAAACTTGGGCTGTCTTGCTCTGCACTCCACTGCATGAGGCTACATCTACAACTGAGCATTTCTAACCTCATCATGAGTTCAACCTGCAGATTCAGAGACCTTAAATCCCCACTGCCTGAGAGAGGCACTTCTCAGATCTGCCAGCCCCACAGAAAGTTCTTAAGTCAGTGTTTATTGGCCCTAGAGACAATTAGCTCTCACAGTGAGAGGTCTTGCTAGTCAAGTAACCTGTTTCAGAAATCTATGCCTTGGACTTCTCTGGTGGTCCAGTAGTTAAGAAACCGCCTGCCAATGCAGGGGACACGGGTACTGGAAAGATCCCACATGCCTCAGATTAACTAAGCCCATGTCCCACAACTACCGAGCCCGTGCTCTAGAGCCCACGAGCTGCAACTAGAGAAAACCCACTCGCAGCAATGAAGACCCAGCACAAAAAACATAAATAAATAAAATTTTAATACAGAGAAATCTGTGCCTTGAGTGTGCACACACACACACACACACACACACACACACACACACACACAAACTGCTCAAGAAAAAAAATTACTGCAGGAGCAATGGAATTATTTATGGACCATACACACAGCACCAATCCCTTTTTGCTACTTTCAATGCCATGTGAAGCTAATTCAAAGAGGCAGGAGGAATTCCATTGCCTAAGTCCTGTGGAGGTGAAAACCCTGCCCTTCTATTAGTAGATAATCTCAGGAGCAGAAAACATGATTTCTTCCAGGGAGCACATGAAGATGATTGAGACCTGTCATTGCTTTATTCCCTTGTCACCAGAAGAATACAAGTTCAGAAATCACAGGCAGAAATTAGACCAAAATGTAAATGGAGGCAGAGGCGTTGCTGTCACTTGGGGAATCTCCAGCTGAAGTTGCAGGAGCTCTTCCTGCTCCCCCTAGGAGGCATCAGTCACTGACTCCCCAGGCACTTGACAGATGCTTCGGTTCCTTTTGGACAGGCAGAATCAGCTAGGTGCGAATCTCTAACTCAGATCTGCCTTGGACAAATGGAGGTCCTGGCTGGATTCCAACCAGACCCCATCTTTAGGAACTAAATAGACTAATTGCCATGGGAAGATAAATGTTCTGTAAGGCAGACTCTTCCAGGTCAGCCGAGATCACCCTGGGATCCCCTTGGGCTTTCAGGTTAATGAGAACTCAGCCCTATTCCAGGTCTCAGAGTAGCTCTGAGCATTTGGTCATTCAAGCCAGCAATCCAACAGAGCAACTGGGCAGTAGAGGCTAAATGCGTCAGCAGTGTAGCTGTCCTTTGGTTGATCACCTCAAACCCTAACTGAAAAAGTAGATGGTAAATTGCATTGGTCCCCTTAGATGGGTGAGCAGTCTCCAAAGAATTGACTGATATTCACCAAAGACATCAAGAGGCTGACTTAGAGGGACTTCCCTGGAGGTCCTGTGACTAAGACGCTATACACTCAAAGTAGGGAGTGCTGCAGGTTCAATCCCTGTTCAGGGAACTAGATCCCACATGTGGCAACTAAGATTAGCAGCCAAATAAAATCAAATATGTATTATATATATATATATAATGTGTATAATATATATTTATTGTATACAATATATACTATAATATAAATGCTGCTAAGTCACTTCGGTCGTGTCCGACTCAGTGCGACCCCATAGACGGCGGCCCATGAGGCTCCCCCGTCCCTGGGATTCTCCAGGCAAGAACACTGGAGTGGGTTGCCATTTCCTTCTCCAGTGCATGAAAGTGAAAAGTGAAAGTGAAGTCAGTCAGTCGTGTCCGACTCTTAGCGACCCCATGGACTGCGGCCCACCAGGCTTGATTTTCCAGACAAGAGTGCTGGAGTGGGGTGCCATTGCCTTCTCCGATAATATAAATATATAATATCTATTTTATAAATGTACATTATATAATATTTTATATATTAAAAATATATATACATGTAAACTAATAACCAAATGCATTAGCATGTTCAGTGCCACAGTGCTTAGTGAAAAACTACAAACCCTCATGCCCATCACCAAGAAAATGACGTAATGAATCATGGTAGGTCCATACAGGGAACACAGGGCAGGCCTGAAGTGGCAGAGCGACATGAGCAATGATATTCTAATGTTATTTTCTTTTAGGGGAGCTTCCTGGTGGTGCTAGTGATAAAGAACCAACCTGCCGATACAGGAGACGGAAAAAACTCGGGTTTGATCCCTGAGTTGGGAAGATCCCCTGGAGGAGGGCATGGCAACCCATTCCGGTATTCTTGCCTAGAGAATCCCATGGACAGAGGAGTCTGAAGGGCTACAGTCCATAGGATCAGACTGGACTGAAGCAACTTAGCACACACACATGTTCCTTTTTTAAAGAATAGATGATGCAATAAATGTATTTTTAGAGCTAGGGGAAAAAAACATAAAAGAATAGATAATACAGATGGATATAACCATACTTGAAAACATATGCTTCTCTACACATTTAATCCAAAAAAAAGCACAAGAAACAGAAGAAAGAACTAAGGAGGAACAATTAATGTTCTCTTTATACCCTTTCATACAGTTTAAAATTCTTTACAATTGAGCACCTTTTATCTTTAAATATTTTGAAAACTTTAAAAAAAAAATTCTATTACCTAATCTTTCTTCAGAATAATGTCAGCCCAGCATGTATTCCATCTGACTATTAACTGGACCATTAATTACCCAGTGTGTTTGCCAGTTGAATCTAAGAGGCCTCAGGGAATTATGACTCCAAGGCCCCTTCCCTGCCCACAATTGTAAAGGGGGAATGTTTACTCATTTGACCCCATTAGAGGCAGATGATCCATGTGGTTGTGTAATCATTTCTTCCGAGAAACAGTGATGAGCAGAAAGCTGGGTCAGTTAAGGGAGACCAGTTCATGTCTTTAATACTTCTTCTGACCATCCTAACACAGACTATCAGAAGAAAGGTGAGAGGCAAAACATGGGGAGTTAAAGAATCAGAGTTTCAGTTTTGCAAGATGAAAAGAGTTCTCTGGATGGATGGAGGTGATGGTTATACAACAGTGTGAATGTACTTACTTACTGCCACTGAACTGACAAATTTCATTATGTACATTTTATTGTAATTAAAAAAAGAATGCTTGCAGACAGCTACCCTTCCATTCAGGCTCGTTGACTAAATCAAACTGCTCATCCATTAGATAAGGATTTTTTTTTAAGCACATGGTAACAAGAAAATAAAACAAAAACAAACGCCCTATTTCTTTTGGGGGTATTTTTTTTAATTGAAGTATAGATGATTTACAATGTTGTGCCAATCTCTGCTATACAGCAAAGTGACTCAGTTATATACTTTCCATTATGGTTTACCACAGGATATTGAATATAGCTCCCTGTGCTAAACAGTAGGATCTTGTTGTTTATCCGTCCTACATATATATAATAGTTTACATTTTGTTAATCCCAAATCCCAGTCCTTCTCACCCCCATCCCCTCCTCCTTAGCAACTACATATCTGTTTTCTATATCTGTGAGTCTGTTTCTCTTTTGTAGATAGGTTCATTTGTGCCATATTTTAGATTCCACATGTAAATGAAATAGTATGATATTTTTCTTTCTCTTTCTGACTTCACTTCACTTAGTATGGAATCTCTCGGTGCATCACCCTACTCCTTTTTTTAATGCATTCTCTCTGAAAGCAGAATCAAGGGCATCTACTGGCATTTTGGCAAATTAGGGACACTCGCTCCTGAGAACAAAACAAAAACTCCTTCATACATTACCCATCTCTACAGAGCTCTTTTCTCTCCATTAACAGGGCATTATTTTAAAAGGAAAGATTGTTTGGTAGGACACCAGAAAGGGGGCCATGTGTAACTTGTAACCCTCTGGTAAAGAACCAGGATAAATGAAAGTTAATTGCAAGCCCTCAGGGGTGGCAGGTGAATAATACATCAAAGCCTATAAAATAAAGGAGTGCCCTTCAGGGGGGCCCAACACAGACATCCCCACAGCTTCTCCTGCAGCACTCAGACCTCCTGCAGGTAACTATCTCCTGAGTTTTCTCATCAGTCACTCATTAACATCCAATTGTTTAGCCAAGTCACATAAGAGATGCCTGACTCCAGCCCACTCAGAAAAACCACAGACATGTGGCAAGTTCTGCACGTATAAGTTCACTGATTGCAGGGAAATATCTGATGAGCACGAGGGACAGACTGGCACTCAGTCCTTTTCCTGTTTTCCAGTCTGAGCAGACTATAGGTCTGGAAAAAATGCTGTGTTCTTAGAGATTCTGGAAAAAAATCTAAGTAGGAAACATACTGAAAAAATCTTTTGAGCCAAGAACAGGCCCAGGTCCACTTCGTCTTTCTCACCCAGAAGTCACCTGCTTCCTTTGCTGCTTCCTTTCCTTTCCTTTAACTTCTTCGGGTCTCAATTTTGCCATCTGTAAAGTGGCAGAATACTAGTGCCTGCCTCATATGGTTATTGTGAAGGCTGAATGAGTAAGGTGTTTAGCACAGAACCTGGCACAAGGCACTCAACCAATATTAGAGAAACACCGCCATCACTATCACCACCTTCGTTATTTTAGGCATTTCCAGTCCTATTCTGGCCTTAGTCACAGCCAGCTCTTCACCCAACCCATTCTCTTTTAGTCATTATTTATCTGGAAATATTTTCCTTCGCTCCTGTTTATCCTCTCCACAGATTTTCTCCATATATTATCCACTTCAACAGCAAGAGCCTGATCAAGGTCATTTTCACAACCCCTCTATCTTATTAGCAGTCAATGAACTGAATGGCACACAGGCTAAAGGTAATTATGTTCATCTGTCAGTCGTGTCTGACTCTGTGCAACCCCATAGACTGTAGCCCACCAGGCCCCTCTGTCCATGGGATTCTCCAGGCAAGAGAACTGGAGTGGGTTGCCATTTCCTTCTCCAAGAGGTAATTATGGCTCTACTTAAAAACAGATGACCTTGGAAAGCTGTATTTGAGAGGCAGAGATAAGATGACCAGCCATCATGGGTTGCCTGGGACTGAAGGAGTTCTCAGGATGTGAGAACTTTCAGTACCAAATCCAAAACGTCTTAGCAAATCAGGACAAGTTAGTCAACAAGGGCAGCAAAGCATAATGTAGGCTCTGGAGCCTGGATTCAATTCTGATCCTTCCACCTCTTAGCTTTGTAATCTTGGACAAGACACATAACTTCTCTGAACCTCAGTTTTCTCATCTGTAGAATGGAGATAACCAAAGTACCTCCATAGGATTATTGTGAGGGTTAAATGTGTTAATGAACATAAACAGCTCAGGATAGTATCTAGCACGTAGTATGCTATGTGTGATGGTGTGATGTATGTCAGACTAGTGTATGTCACATACTACTATTAATTCAAAGTTGTGCAATATCAAAGCATAATCCAAATAAGTGTACAATAAAATCTCTGTTTTGACCAGACACAATCTAACCTGGATCTTTTTTTTTTTTTCCATCTCAGGTGTACATGAGTTCCCAATCTTGAACCCTCCCCCCACCTCCCACCCCATATTAACCTGGATCTTTAACTGAATTTTGTTTGTTTAGTATTTTCCTTCTAACTGAAAGGTACAAAAGCAGAACTGGTCAATCTATTGTTCTCCCCAAACGTAAAATCCAGGCGTAGTCTTTGATGCAGAACTGGTTTGGGCCTGAAGCACCTATATACATTTGCTATACAGATCAACCATTGCTGGCCAAGAGTCATCATTTCTACTGCTGATCCTGAATTAAGAATCGTCTAGGGGAATTTCCTGGCAGTTCAGTGGTTAGAACTTGGCACTTTCACTGCTGAGGGCCCAGGTTCAATCCCTGGTCAGGGAACTAAGATCCCATAAGCCATGTGCTGGGGTCAAAAAAAGAAAAAAGAAAAATCCAAACACCTTTACTATACCATACTAGAATCATCAGGACAATGTAGCCCTCCTTTAACTAGAAAACTCCATTATTTGGAATCTTCTCTTCTCCCAAACACTCTAGTCTATCAAAGGTACACTATCACACCATTTTAGATAAGTAACTTAAGCCTCTCAGATTTTGGTTTTCTTGGAGGGTCCTGGAACCAATCGCCCACCCTCCTAAATATACCAAGGAAATGACTATTCCGTACTAGGGAAGCCAGTCCCAGTGATGTATTTACAGCACTAAGGTAAAACAGTTGTTCTGAACTGTGTCCCTCCAAAAGATATTGCAGGTAGGATTCTGCGCCCAGTTACAATAGGTGATTATTCTCCCCACACCATCAAACAATTCTCTGACACCAGCTGGGAGTCGTACAAGTAAACTCAATTCAGATATTATCTATCTGGAGAAAGCATCAGACCCCACAGGTTAAGGGCTCAGTCCTACAAGACTGTCCCCCACCCCACTTGCCAATTCCAAGTCCAGGTTGTCACCTACCTGTGCATGTGTGTGTGCTAAGTCATTTCAGTCATATCAGACTTTTGCGACCCTATGGGCTGTAGCCCGCCAGACTCCTCTGCCCATGGGATTCTCCAGGCAAGAATACTAAAGGGGGTTGCATACCCTCCTCCAGAGGATCTTCCCGACCCAGAGACTGAACCCACATCTCATATGTCTCCTGCACTGGGAGGTGGCTTCTTTACCGTGAGAGCCACCTGGGAACCCAACCAGCTTTCTGGATTGAAAGTTCGATGATCACCTCCTTGGATTTGATTAATTTGCTAGATCATAACAAACTCAGAACTCTTAGAAACTTACTTACTAGACTACAGATTTATTATAGAAGGATACAACTCAGGAAGAGCCAGATGGACGAGATGCCCAGGGCAGGGAGAGTGGGAAGGACATTCTCTCCGAGCACTCCACCCTCTCTGAATCATGTGTTCACCAACCCAGAAGCTCTGCAAACCAAGTCCTTTTGGGTTTTTATAGAGGCTTCACTACATGGACATAATTGATTAAGTTATCAGCCATTGGTGACTGAACTCAAACTCTAGCCCCACTCCCTTTTCCTGAGGTTGGCCTGGGGAAGACTGAACGTTCCAACCCTCTGATCACTTGGTTATATTTTCTGGCAACCAGCCCACATCCATAGAGGCCATCCAAAAGTCACCTCTTTTATATAACTCCATGTTGGCCACCATTGAGGAAGAAAAGGTAAGGCATGCTCTTGCATAAAAGAGTCAGACACTACTGAGTGACTGTGCACTCATGCACCATAAATCCAAGGTGGCACCAAGGGAACATTCCATGCAAAGATGGGCTCGATAAAGGACAGAAATGGTATGGATCTAACAGAAGCANGATGGTTGGATGGCATCACTGACTCGATGGGCATGAGTCTGGGTGGACTCCGGGAGTTGATGATGGACAGGGAGGCCTGGCGTGCTGCGATTCATGGGGTCGCAAAGAATCGGACACGACTGAGCAACTGAACTGAACTGATCAGGGAAGACTTCCTGGAGGAGGTGGACCTTGAATGACAAATAAGTACTTAGACCAATGGAAATGAGAAAAGGGATAACCCAGGGACAGGAACAGAGCAGGCAAATGCATGAGATTGGATGGAAAGAGCAAGAACTGTTATCACCCTCTATTTGTTGGTTCATGGTCTACCTTAAAGGGAAGTGGTAGGACAGATGTTTGGGAAGGTAGATTGGGAGGTGATCCTCCAAGACACTGAATACCAAGCACATAATAAATATGCAATAAACAAGAACCTTCAATAAAATGGATGCTTATTTTGTTTGCTTGTTTCTGTACTTTTTTTTTAAAGATGCAAATTTTAAGTGATATTAATCTATTGGACAGAATTTCTCTATTGAGGCACAAAATATGTGAATGTTTCTAGTATAGTGCCTGGCACACAGTAGGTGATCAATAGCTATATAAGCTAAAATTTTAAAATATTAGTCAAGGAAATCTTACAATCCATGGTCCAGTACAGGAAGTGATTCTGAAATGATGGAAGTAGTCCTACTATAACCCCAATCTATCTGTGTGTCAGAATTTTCCTCCTTTTTTCTAAAGAGGGTATTGTCTTTAGGCACATCTGTCTGTGAAAACCACGATCCCCTACAGTGTCATTAAACAAATCCTTATCTAGAATCCTTTATATGTCAGGCAGTGATTCAGGCACCAGTGATAGATGTTGGAAAACAAGACAGAAATGTCCCTGCCCTCCTGGAGGTTCTAATCTAGCCAGAGAGACAGACCACAAACAAGCGAATAGATAAATGAGTAAACAGAAGGATGTTTGATAGCAGTAGGACTGTGGGAAATGTAAAGGAGGGTAAATAATTCATTCAAAGTTCATTTAAACAAGATGTATGAGTATCTAGGACAAGCTAGGCACTAGTGGGTACTGGAGATAAATCAATGAGCAAAACCTGACAGATGGGGACTTCCCTGATGGTCCAGTGGCTCCCTATGCAGAGGTCCCAGGCTCAATTTCTGGTCTGGGAACCAGATCCCACATGTCACAACTTAAGATCCTGTACCCTGCAATGCCACAACAAAGATCAAAGATCCCACGTGCTGCAACTAAGACTGGGCACAACAAAAAATGTTTAAAATAATTTTTAAAGGGATAGCATTTTTAGATTTTTTTTTTTTTTTTNTGGTCTGGGAACCAGATCCCACATGTCACAACTTAAGATCCTGTACCCTGCAATGCCACAACAAAGATCAAAGATCCCACGTGCTGCAACTAAGACTGGGCACAACAAAAAATGTTTAAAATAATTTTTAAAGGGATAGCATTTTTAGATTTTTTTTTTTTTTTTTACAAAACCTGACTGACAGATCCCTGCCCACTGGATCTTCATTCCAGCTCCCAGACGTGGTAGAGGGTATATGGTCGAGGGAGGGATCCTATTTTAGAAGCAGTAATGGGAGATGTCTCTTTGAGGAAGAGACTTCTGAGCTGCAGAGGAAGTCACTCCAAGAACCTGGCAGGCAGAAGAGCAGACGCAAAGGTCCTGAGGCAGGAAGGTGGCCAGTGGAGCCGAAGTGAAGCAGGAGGGAACAGACACTCTGTGGGACAATCCCAAATTTCCAAATTCTGTTTGGGTAAGGGAGTCCTGGGACACTGGGTGTAGGAGTGGGGATGGGAGATGGAAGTTTCACATCCTTCTTCCACTCACCCATTTCCCCCATGCCTGGGACAGAACCCTGAAAGGGACATGTTTAGCTTTCAGAGGACAAATGAGGCAACACGGGGTGAGAGATGTGCCACCACCCTCCAGGGCAGCAGCCCATCAGTCCTCTCCAGATTTTAGAGGCTTCCTCTGCTACATGCATTTCCACTCCCTCTAGTAAGGGAATGGAGGCATCCAGGGCAATGTGCTACAATCGTTATAACTAGCTTCACACCACCATCCCACCACCACCATCCCCGAATCCTAGAGCCGGCCACCTGTCACTTCTCTGCTTTGTTAGAGCTTAGAGTTTGTCTGGCTCTCAGGTGCAAAAAAAGTGTGACATAAGCTGTGTTTTGATCTGCTTTGCTTGGTTCTGTTTGCTCTCTCCACCTAGGGAATTCCTCCCACCCCCAAGCAGCCTAGACAAACTCACTTTCATTCTTGTGTATTTTCCACCTCTGGGTGTGAAGTTGTCAGACCTGACAACCAGCAAAGAAAGCCATCTCTACAAGGGCAGCTTCTTTGCAAAGGTGTAACACGATGCTTTTGGAGGTAATTTACACTGGAAGTAGATGTTGGAAATTATTCTTAATTTGCAGCTCACTGGCATTTCACACCAGGACTCAGTCACTGGTCCTTGAGGTAAGGGGCCAGGTCAATAATGCCTTTTGCACCTTTCTCTCTCTCTGTCTCTCTCACACACACACACATACACACACAGAGTGATTTGCCACCTTTCATTGTACTTCAGAGGGCAAAGAGGAATTCAGAGCCACAAACCCAGAGCTGGCAGCAGGGATGGGGTGAATCAAGACCTTCACTTCAAAGGTCCTGACACTTCTCAGAGTGTAATAATCAACCAGCCTCCCTCGCCCCAGGGCTCAGTGCTTCCTCTGCTCCCCAGCCACTTCTGGGAAGGCTCTTCCACACCTACTGGAGAGCTGAGAAACTGGCTTTGTTCCGTAAATTGGAAGAGCTTCCATCCACCGTGAATCAAGAGGTGCCAAGGTGAGAACCTGGAAGAATTCCGATCCTAAATCAGGTTGGACAGTTGCCTCTTTGGAAATGGCAGTTTTCTAGAAGCTGGTGGAGTCAGTGTTGTCTGCCTGATGAACAGTCTTGGAAAGAATCTTCTAGGTAGAGAAACTGGGACTCCAAGAGAGCAGAAACACCAGTTCCCAGCCCTGGGAGAGACAGTGGGGTCACCAAGGGATGGCTTAAAGAGACTTCACCCATTCCTGTAGCCAGCCAGCCCTGTTCCCCAGCTTTGATGTGGACTATTGATTGATATTGACTATTTCCAATTTTTTTCTAAAGGGCAGGTCACTACTCCCACCAATTTTTATCCAGGAATCCTTTAAGCCCTCCTGGACAGAAATTTTGAAACGTTTATTTGTTTTATTTTTGACTGCATCAAGTCTTAGTTGCGGTACATGGACTCTTTCTTGCGGCACGGACTCCAGAGTGCGCAGGCTCTGTAGTTCCGTGACATGTGGGATCTTAGTTCCCTGATCAGAGATAGAACCCATTTCCCCTGCATTGAAAGGCAGCTCCTTAACCAATGGACCACCAGGGAAGTCCCCTGGATAGAAATTTTGAATCCACGATGATAAAAGAAATAATAAAATATAATAGTAATAAGGAAGACTCCAGCGCTCCAGTGATTAGGGCTCATTTCTTTTCTGACACAGCCCAGCTTCAAGCCCTGATCGAGGCATTAAGATCCGGCAAGACTCGAGGCCTGGCCAATAAAAAAGTAACATAACTCAGAAACCACTCAAGACCCTCTGTTGTCCACACTCCCAATCTCAAAATATTTTATATTTATAGAATGCTTCACAATTTCTACACCCCTTCCCCCACAAGTTAGTGCTTTAAATTTCATGACAAACCCTTGAGTTCATATGTAGGTGTTAGCCTCTTTCTACTGCAGAGGAAACTGATGCTCAGAGAGGTTAAGTAATTCATCCAAGGTCACTCTGCCACTATACAGGAAGTGGTGAAATAGGGACTCCAGTCGAAGCATCCAGATTCCTGGTTCAAAGGGTTTACCACTGTGTTCCTTTACTTCCCAGAACCTCGGATCCACACAAATCTTGGTGGTTGGCAAACAGAGACCACATATGTCTAGACTGGCTGGGGAAGAAATGTAACAGGCATTCCCACCAGAGGCAGTAGAGGCTCCGTGACAGCCTTGTTGCAGTGATTAAATCATCCTGTGCCGATGACAGATTAGAAGATTGGGAGGCAGGTGGACTAGGAACCTGGAAGCACCTTTGGGACAGCCCAACCCACATGAACCATCCATCACTAGGAACTGGCAGGACCCATGGGCTTCTCCGGCCCCTCCGAGGACCAGACAGCCAGGGGCCCCGATGAACCAGATGTTATCCCCTGCCATTTGCATCTAAAATTCCTCATTTCTTGGCAGGAATTGATGGAGGAGGCATAAAGGAGTGGTATAATGGGGTTGGCACTTTTAATTGCTTTCTGACCCCCATTTAGGGCAGCCTCAAGGGGGAGTTCCCCAAGGGTTAAATGACTTTAGGTGATGAGCATGAATACAATTAGACAACTCAGCCAAGAGGTGTCAGAGGCCTGTGGAGGGCCATTTGGCAGAATCACACTTTTAAACGAACGAATTTATCCTACAAATATATTCTCTCGTGGGCCAAATGAAGCATTCACAAAGACATTCACTATAGCACTTGTCCATGTAGCAAACAAATAAATATTAAACACTTCAGATATAGCAGGAAACATGCCAAAGTAGTTGCCCTGATGAGCTTTCCTTCCAGAGACGAACCATTTATTTATTCATCTAATAAATCTTTACTGAGCCCCTACTATATGCCAGGCATCGTTCTAGGATAGTGTTGCCAAATAAAATATAGGCTACCTAGCTAAATTTGAATTTCAGATAAACACAATATTTTTTTATTTTTTTTTTATTTTTGACTATGATGGATCTTTACTGCAGCACAGGCTCAGTAGTCATGGCTTAGCTCCCCCAAGGCATGTGGGATCTTAGTTCTCTGACCAGGGATTGAACCTACATTCTCTGCATTGGAAGATGGCTTTAAACCACTGGACCACCAGGGAAGTCCTCAAATCACAATATTTTTTTAGTATATCTGTGTCCCTGGGGAGTGATGAACTGGGAGTTTGGAGTTAGTAGATACAAAGTATTACGTATAGGATGGATAAACAACAAGGTTCTCCTGTATAGCATGGGGAACAATATTCAACATCCTGGGAAGCTGTAAAGGAAAAGAATATAAAAAAGAATGTGTATATATGTATAGCTGAGTCACTTTGGTATACAGCAGAAATTGACACAACACTGTAAATCAACTATACTTCAATAAAAATTAAAACCAAAAAAACTATGTCCCAAACGTCCTACCCTCTTGGGATGAAAGTATGGGAAATGCTTACACTAAAAAATTCCCTGTTCACCTGAAATTTAAATTGAGCTGGAAAGACTGTATTTCAATATATTAATTCTGGCAACCCTACTCCAAGAACATTGTTTATAGTTCAGAAACACCTTAAGTGTCAGTTAACAGGGAACTTGTTAAGTAAATTATAGAAAATCCAAACAATGGGAAATCATTACCCCCCAAATAATAAAGTAGATCTGTATGGTGATTTAGAATTATTTCTACAATGCAGAGTTAGGTAAAAAGAGGAAAGTTCAAAATAATATACAAGTTATCTCACCATCTGGTGAAGAAAAAGAAATATGGAGACATCTACATATGTGTTCATCAAAGCACAGATTCTCTTGGGAAGGTGCCCAGAGATGGATAACTGCTTGCTTCTGCAGAAAGAGAACAAGAAAACTTGGGGGAAACAACAGTACCCCTCAGTACTTTGAATTTTGAAATAAATCCATATATTACTTATTTTAAAACAACTTCTTTTGGGCTTCCCTCATATCTCAGTGGGTAAAGAATCTGCCTGCAATGCAGGAGACCTGGGTTTGATCCCTGGGTCAGGCAGATCGCCTGGGGAAGGAAATGGCAACCCATTCAGTATTCTTGCCTGGCGAATCCCATGGACAGAGGAGCCCTACAGTCCCTGGGGTCGCAAGGGTCAGACACGACTTAGCATCTAAACCACCAAACAACTTCTTTTACCTGTGTGTGTGTTTTAAGATATTTTGACTGGCAGGGTTGTACGAAAAAGTTGGAAAAAGTTACCATAGGCTCCCAGAGGGTCTTCGACACAATTTCAGGATGGTCCAGGAGGCAGGAGAAAGGACACAATGACCTTGGAGGGTCACTCAAGTTCAACATCAAAAACCAAGGCATACCTGTAGGACCAGGTACATAATTTTCAGGACCTAATACAACATGGCGAACCCTTGTTCATAAATTATTAAGAATTCCAAAAATGGTAATAGCAGAGCTTTAAATCAATATGAGTTCCTTTTACATACAAACAGAGAAAACCCACACCACAAGGGCTGGTGGATTTCTTCAAATAAGGACACTGGGAACATAATTCCTCACTCAGCCATTTTCCACACTCACCACTGCTCCAGTCATGAGATCAGAAGTGAAACCAAAGGAATAAAATAAATATAAATCAAAGCCAACCATGTTAATAAAAGGGGTCTAAGGGTCAGTGTGACAGGCAGAACATTAGAATTCAGATAGCTTTAGGCTCTTCCCAGACAAATTACACAAATTGCTGTCAGAGGTGTCCCAAGGTTCACACTAAATATGCCTTCTGGCCCATTCAACTCCCATTTCCCTGCAGTAAATTATTAACTGAACAAGGTCGAGCTGGTACAGCTGTTGCCCTAACACAGGCCTGACATCCACATGGAAGATGGCTTGATAATTTGTAGTGAAAGTGACCCGCACTAAATCCATCTCTCCCTGAACTGCAAGGGAAGAAGCCTGGATACGGCATCCCGCCTCCATTTGGAACCGGTACAGAGTCCCCATCAAGGGACTGCAAGGTGACCCTGCAGCCCCAGAGCAGCACCTCATAACCCAGCAGTCAGCGACCTTGCGAGGCCAAGGACACCAGAGGGAGGCCTCCAGTGGGTGAGAAGGAAAAAGAAAGAGGTCGGGAAAGGAAAGAGAGAGACTCTGGGAGAAGAGAGTACCAGCTGAAGAGGGAGGGATGAAATGAGCAAGAGGGAAGAAATAACAAGCTTTCAGACAAAATCTGTGGTTCTTCAGCCTCCTCACCACCACCATCTCAGCTTCTGGAAGTCCTTCCAGTTCTTGAGGCTCGGCTCAAAGGGCACTTCCTCCAGGGAGCTTTCACTGATTGCCACAAAACCATTTTACTACATACAAAAAGAAATAATAACATTGATGGAGAGTGTACCACGTGCCAGCTGCATCATCTCATTTAATCCCCTCAACCCTTTGAAGTAGACACTATCGCTACCCCCGGTTTTCAAAGAAACCAAGGTACAGAGAGGTTTAGTAACCTGCCCAAGGTCACACAGGTGGGAGATGATAAAGCTAGAACCAGAGAGTCTGACTCCAGCGCTCTCACTTTTCACCACTCAGTGTTACCATTTCCTTCTTCTGCCCCATCTGTGCCTTCCAGTGGCTCAGACTTTGCTTGTGGCTCAAATTTCGCCTCTCTTAACTCCCGTCTCTAGGACACTGTCTCACCCATACCCCTGTTCCTCCAGGAACCCAGTCAATATCTAGCACATAGTAGGTACTCATGAGAAGTGAAGCTGCTCAGTCGTGTGCATCTCTTTGCTATCCCATGGAGCCTACCAGGCTCCTCCATCCATGGAATTTTCCAGCCAAGAGTACTGAAGTGGGTTGCCATTTCCTTCACCAGGGGATCTTCCCGACTTGGGGATCGAACCCAGGTCTCCTGCATTGCAGGCAGATGCTTTACCCGCTGAGCCACCAGGGAAGCCCAGTAAGTACTCAATAAATATCAATTTCATTTCTTTCTCTCATCAGACACAGGTACAAAAAGTATAGCAAAGAGTTGGACATGGCTGAGCAACTGGGCACACACACCCAAGCTACAGACAGGGAGAAAATATTTACAAATCCCATACCCAACACAGGATTCATATCTAGAATGTGTAATGAACTCTCATAACTGAACAATAAGAAAACAGGCAACTTGATTTAAAAAGGAGCACAAGGACTTCCCTGGTGGTCCAGAGGTTAGGAGTCCGCCTGCCAACTCAGGGGATACAGGTTCATCCGTCCTTCAATAGGATTCCACACACCACAGGGCAATTAAGCCCGTGTGCCACAACTACTGAAACTCACATGTCTAGAACCCATGCTTGGAAACCAGAGAAGCCACTGTAAGGAGGAACCCACGCATCACAGGGAAGAGTAGCCCCCACTCGCAGCAACTAGAGAAAGCCCTTGCACAGCAACAAAGGCCCAGCGCAGCCACAAACACATTAAAAAAAAAAAACGAGCAAAAGATCCGAACAATGCTTCACCAAAGAGGAAATAAGGGTGGCAAATAAGTACGTGAAAAACTGTTCAGTATCATTAGTCATTAAGGAAATGCAAATTTAACTTCTGATGAGATATTACTACACAAGTATTAGAGTGACTAAAATTTAAACTGCTGACAGTACCAAAATCTGGCCATGATGTAGAACAACTGGAACTCTCATACATTGCTGGTGGGGATGTAAAATGGAACAGCCATTCTGGAAAATAGTTTGGCAGTTTCTTACAAGGCTAAATATATATACATTTACCCCGTGACCCAGTAGTCCCACTCCTGGGCTTGTATTCTGGAGAAATGGATATTTATGTCCACACAAAAACCTGCATGTGTATATTTACAACATCTCTGTTCATAATTGCCAAAAACTAGAAATAGCCCCAAATGTCTTTGAATGGATCAGGAAACCAAGTCCATCCAGACAATGAAATATAACTCAGCGATTAAAATGGAACAAACTTTTGGCACGTAAAACCTGGATGGAGCTCAAAGGGATTTATCCTGAGTGAAAGAAAACACTCTCTAAAAGTTCCATGCTGTGTGATGCCATTTGTGTGACATTCTCAAATAACAAAACTAAAGGGAACAGATCAGTGGTTGCCAAGGATTAGGTATGAAGAAGTGTAGAATCAAGGGATAACACAGGGAGTTTTTTGGAATGATGAAGCAATCCTGTATCCTGATTATGGGAATGGTGATTTAAATCTATACATGTGTCAAAATTCCTATAACTACTCACTGCTGCTGGTGCTGCTGCTAAGTCGCTTCAGTCGTGTCTGACTCTGTGCGATCCCATAGACGGCAGCCCGCCAGGCTCCCCCGAACCTGGGATTCTCCAGGCAAGAACACTGGAGTGAGTTGCCATTTCCTTCTCCAAAGCATGAAAGTGAAAAGTGAAAGTGAAGTCGCTCAGTCGTGTCCGACTCTTAGCGACCCCATGGACTGCAGCCCACCAGGCTCCTCCATCCATAGGATTTTCCAGGCAAGAGTACTGGAGTGGAGTGCCATTGCCTTCTCCGGTAACTACTCACTAGAAGAGCTATAACCAAAAAGACAGGACTTCCCTGGTGGTCCAGTGGTTAAGAATATGCCTGCCAATGCAGGGGACGTAGGTTTGATCCCTGGTTGGGGAAGATTCCACATACTGAGGGGCAACTAAGCCTGAGAGCCACAAAACTGAAGCCCGTGCTTCTAGGGCCCGTGCTACGCAACAAGAGAAGCTTAATGCAACGAGAAGCCCTCACACCACAACTAGAGTCACCCCCGTTCACCACAACTAGAGAAAGCCCATGTACTGCAACAAAGACCCATCACAGCCAAAAATTAAGTAAGTAAGTAAGTAATTTTAAAAAGACAAATAATAAAAAGTGTTGGTGAGGAGGTGGAGAAACTGGAACCATCATACATAGCTAGTGGGAATGTAAAAGAGGGCAGCCACCCTAGAGAATAGTTCAGCAGTTCCTCAAAAAGTTAAACATCCAGTGGGCTTTTAGATATAAGCCCAAGAGAATAAAAGCATATTTCCATAGAAAACTTTGTACACAAATGTTCATAGCAGCATTATTCTGCCCCCCTCCTTTTTAGCCAAGCAGCCTGTGGGATCTTTGTTCCCCAATCAGGGATCAGACTCACACCCCCTGCAGTGGAATACCAGAGTCTTAATCACTGGACCTCCAGAGAAGTCCCCCAGAATTATTCTTAATAGCCAAAAACTAGAAATAACCCAAATGGCCATCAACTGATGAATGGATAGCCAAAATGTGGTACATGCAGATGGTGGAATATTATTCTGTCTTAAAAAAGGAATAAAGTACTGATACATGCTACAACATGGATGAATCCTGAAAACATTACGTAAGTAAAATAGGCCTGACACAAAAAGCCATATATTGTATAATTCCATTTATATGAAATGTGAAGACTTATACAAATAGGGATTTCCCTTGGTGGTCCAGCTAAGACTCCACACTCCCAATGCAGATAGTCCAGGTTCAATCCCTGGTCAAGGAACTAGATGCCACATGCTGCAACTGAAGACCAGCATGTTGCAACAAAGATCAAAGATTCCGAGTGCCACAAGCAAGACCTGGCACAGCCAAACAACTGAATAAATATTAAGGGGGGAATAGACAAATACACAGAGACAGAGAGTAAATCCATGTTTGGCAGGGCTTTGGGGAAGGAATAAATGAGAAATAACTACTAATGGATGTGGGGTTTATTTGGGGAATGATGAAAATATTCTGGAATTAGTGGTGATGTTGCACAGCTTTGCAAATATACTAAAAACCACTTAATTGTGCACTTTAAAGGGTGAATTTTATGGCATGGGAATTATATTGATAAAAAAATTCATAGAACTCTACACCCACAAGAAAAAAAATAAAGTTAAAAAGTCAAATTTAATACAATTGAGTATTATGCCTAGAGGGTAGGAACCAGGTTCTCACCTACTG
The DNA here is from genome assembly GCA_006410615.1 of Neotragus moschatus. Taxonomy (NCBI): domain Eukaryota; kingdom Metazoa; phylum Chordata; class Mammalia; order Artiodactyla; family Bovidae; genus Neotragus; species Neotragus moschatus. The sequence continues at coordinate 390,884 of SJYA01002473.1, read as the reverse complement.
TGTAATGTGCCTCACACACTAACCATTTTGGACACGAGTCCCCAAACTTGACTACACCTTGGAACTTCCTGGGGTGGGGGTGGTATTTAAAAATTGTGATGCTTGGCAACCACCCCTAGACATTCTGATTTAGTTGGTCTGGGGTGAAATCTGGATATTGAGCATTTTGAAAGCTTCCCAAGTAATTCTAATATGCAGCGAAATTTGAGAACCACTGGCTTAGGAAATAATTGATGAACAACCATTCCTGAGAGCCAAAAGCCAGCCCTCCTCCCCTCCTGCATTTCAGAGCGGTCAGATCAGATTTGTCCTTGGCAAAGAGAACAGCTACAATCATTCCTGCTGTTCACTGTGCCAGACAGAACCAAATCTGGACATTCTCTCCAGTTCCTTAAGGGTACTGCTCTCTCTGGCATGGTTGATGAGACCCCCAGCAGTTCTGAAGGAGGCTTTGCTCTGTCATGCTCTGCCCCTCCACCTTCCTCAGACTCTCTCTGGCTGCCTGGGTTAGCAGCTGGGGCTGGGGAAGTGGAGGAGTCCACTTAATAAAACCATGCTCAGCAGGGTGTAGCAGGCTTTCTGAGTGACCTTTCCCAGGAACAGTCATGTTTTCAAAGCTGACTCCCTGCAAAAAAACACAGACCTGGATCCCTAACGATGGAATTTCAGATGCTAGTAGGCATGATTTTATGGCACAGGGTCTCTTCCCTTGACTTTTCCAGCACACGTCTAGACAGGTCAAGTGATTGCTGGTTTTCTTTTCTTATTGATTGGATTGATTCATTGAATGATGTATTTATTTTTGACTGGACTGGGTCTCTGATGCTGTGCACGGGCTCTCTCTAGTTGCAGAGTGCAGGGGCTACTCTCAAGTGGCGGTGGGTGGGCTTCTTATTGCAGCGGCTTTTCCTGTTGTGAAGCACTGGCTTAGTTACCCCACAGCATGTGGAGCCCTCCCGACCAAGGATTGAACACGTGTCCCCTGCAATGGGAGGCAGATTCGTAACCACTTGGACCACCAGGGAAGTCCCTTGGCCTGTTTTCTTAGGGAATGGGATCCTAGCTAGCAGCCTTCCATTCACTTCATGACAGTAGTCTGAATTACAATTTCACTCAGCTATGATTAGGTATTATCTGTGGCATCTACAGATGTTCTAAGCCTCTTGATCTCATACTTCATTGAAAGCCCTTTTGTATTATCTGTACTTTGTGTTATTATAATGCTGTTTCACGCAGGCAAATCTTTTCTCACAGTTTTAGTTGCAGATTACAAAAACCAAGTCAGGTAAGCTCAAGCAACAGGGGAGTTTACAATAGAATTACAGGTGGGACCAGGAAAAGGTAAGCCTCAGATAAAGCAGGAACTGGGCATCTATGGTGAAGATCAGGGAGTAGAACCTGGGGCTCCATCCTAGTGGATAGGGAAGTCAGATCTCAAAGAGTAATAATAATCCAACATTAACTGAACATTTACCACATGCCAGGCACTGTTATAAATTCTACATATATTAACTTGTTCAATCCTAAGAATAACACTATGAGGCCATTCTTGTTGTAGTTGTTGTTAAGTTGCTAAGTCGTGCCAGACTCTTTTGTGACCCTATGGACTGTAGCCCACCAGGCTCCTCTGACAATAGAGTTTCCCAGGCAAGAATCCTGGATTGGGCTGCCATTTCCTTCTCCGGGGATCTTCCTGACCCAGGGATTGAACCCACATCTCCTGCATTGGCAGGCGTATTCTTTACCACTGAGCCGCCAGGAAAGCCTCTGGAAGAGTATTATCCTCAGATAAGAACCATTGGGATAAACAGACATCCCCAAAATTGTCTACTTCTCTATTTTTCGAGCTTCTTGAAGCTAAAACCCATGTGCTTTCTCCTTCTCCTTCTCCAGGATCTGGCCTAAATATACCCAGAGCCATTACTCCAGTTCTTCCTTCCCAGGGTTTAGCTGGGCATCCAATCTTAACAACCTGGGATGATAGGAACGAAAATACAAGTCAAACATGGTAATTTCCCTTCCAACATGCTTTCATGAATGTACAACAATCTTCATAGTTTCAGTCAGTTCAGTTCAGTCTCTCAGTCATGTCCCATGAATCACAGCATGCCAGGCCTTCCTGTCCATCACCAGCTCCCGGAGTTTACCCAAACTCATGTCCATCGAGTCAGTGATGTCATCCAGCCATCTCATCCACTGTAGTTCCCTTCTCCTTCTGCCCCCAATCCCTCCCAGAATCAGGGTCTTTTCCAATAAGTCAACTCTTCTCATGAGGTGGCCAAAGTATTGGAGTTTCAGCTTCAGCNCCTTTTTGCTGATCCAGTGGATGTTGGCAATTTGATCTGTGATTCCTCTGCCTTTTCTAAAACCAGCTTAAACATCTGGAAGTTCACGGTTCATGTATTGCTGAAGCCTGACTTGGAGAATTTTGAGCATTACTTTACTAGCATGTGAGATGAGTGCAACTGTGCGGTACTTTGAGCAATAGGAACTAACAATTTTTATTATGAAAAAAAAGGTGCCACAGTTAATATTTTTTTAAGTTTACAAGAGAAAAGTGTCTATCATCCTAACACCCTGCATAACTACTCTCAGTTTTGCATTTTACTTCCATTCCATGTCTACACCTGCTCTTATAGTGTACACAGATACAGGCAAAATGTGTACCATCTGGGTTCTGCTATTTTCACTTAACACTTAGAAATGTTTTCCATGTTGTTATATGGTTTTCATAATGAATGATCTTTTCAAAGTCTACATAGAGTTCCATTGCACAGATCTACTTTAATTTTAAACACTCTCCCAAGTGATAAATGTTTAGCTAATTTCCATGTTTATTGATTTTGGGTTTCTTGCTTTATCAGGAATGCTGCAAAACATATGTTTATATACATAATTCTGCTTCTGTTTTAATTATTCAAATAATTCCCAGAAACTATTGAGTCAATGGGTGTGGATATCTTCATGGCTTTTGGCACACAGTTCCATATCAGTCTCCCAGGGATAGGTACCAATTTACAATGTTTCCTGGCAGTCTATACATGCCCCAACTTTACTACAACTTCACCAGCAGTGAGGATTTTCATTCAAAAAATATCCATCCATACATACATATATAAAGTGGCTTACATTTGCAAGTCTGTGATTTCATGCACTTTCCTAGTACTATTTATTATTTAGATTCCTCTTTACATTAATAAATAACACATAGTGTCTAGAATGGAAATTATTATCATCATTTTACACATCAAAATCCCATCCAGAGGACTTCCCAGTGGTTAAGAATCTGCCTGCGAATGCAAGGGACTTGGGTTTGATCCCTGGCCCAGGGAAGATTCCACATGCCACTGGGCTACTAAGCCCACACACCACTACTGAAGCCAAACCCGAGAGAAGCCACCACAATGAGAAGCCCTCATACTGCAGCTAGAGAAAGCCCATGTGCAGCAAGGAAGACCCAGCATGGCCCAAAATTAAGTAATAAAAAAAAAAAAAAAAAAAAAACACCCGGAGAAGTTAGGGAAAGTTGTCTGAGGTCACAGAGCAGGTCAAATTAGAAGGAAAAATTTTGATCTACCTAGTCCAGTGCTCTTTGTGCCCCACCCCATAGCTCAGCCCGCCTTAGGCTCAGTGCCAAGATCAGGAGCAAAGGAGGGGCTGGTTCAAAAGACTTCTCTCTGAGGTCTGTAGATAACGCCCCTCTGACTCCAAGGTTTCAGCCCAGGTCTTAAGAGGTACATGGAGGCAGCCCCCAGAAAGGATTCCTGCTTCTGGGTCTCCTGCCTTGCCTCTCCTGTTCCAGGCCCTATGGTATTTCTTTTCCTTCTTTACTTAAAAAAAATTTTTTTTAGGCTCTGCTGGGTCTTTGTTGCTGCACATGGCTTTCTCTAGTTGCGGTAAACGGGGCTACTCCAGTTGCAGTACGTCGGCCTTTCATTTCAGTGGCTTCTCTTGTTGCAGAGCATGGGCTCTAGGGTACTTGGGCTTCAGTACTTGCAGCATGAGGGCTCTAGAGAGTGGGCTCAGTAGTTCTGGTGCATGGCTGAGTTGCCCTGCGGCATGTAGAATCTTCTTCCTGGACCAGGGATCCGACCTGTGTCCCCAGCAGGCTGGGAATCTTCAGGCAGATTTTCAGCCACTGGACCATCTGGGAAGTCCCAGGTCCTGCAGGATTTCACCTGATAAATTCCTGAGGGTAGTGATTCCCAGACCTGGCTGCTTCCCAGGATCCCTGGGAAAACCCTTTCCACTTCCCATACACAGCCTGCTGATCTGTGGAGTCAGAATCTTCAGGGTCTGAGGTCTGAGGATCTACAGTTTTTTAACCCCTTCTAGATAATTATGAGGCTTGCCTAGGTTTAGAACACACTGTATCAGGGTCCATAATCCCAGGAGTGCTTGTTAGAAACTCAGAATCCTGGCTTGCCTTGGGTCTGCTGTAGAGCCATGGAATTTGCATTCCAACAAGCATGCTGTCCACAGACCATACAAAGGGGATCTTTGGGGACTGGGAAAGGGCCTCTGCAGCCACCACTTTCCAATTAAATCAAAATGAAGACAAACCTCAATTGGAAATGGCTCTTCCTTCTTCCCAGAGGAACCAGCTAGATTTCTATAAATCCAATCTGCTCATCTAGCTCCAAAGCGTTAGCATAAAAGCACTGGAGAGTGAAGGAAAAGGAGAACAGCAATCCTGCCCAAGAGAAAAACCTCTCTTCCAAGCAAATGCGGCGGTGGCGGGGGTGGGGGGCGGTGCTGTGGTGGACAGCGTAGCAGGTGGTGTTTATCTGCAATCATGGGCTATTCACCAAATTCCCAAACCACCATAAGATGCAAATTGTTCACCAGCAGCATCCCTTAGCCATTCATCTTGTGAACTGATGGCAGTTGCCTTCTTTTTCCCTTTCCCAAATCAAACTCCTAAGAAGCCAGCCAAGCCTGGAAGCCACACAAAGGCAATGCTTCCTGTGTCACAGAGCAGGACATCACCCCAGCCCCTGGAGTCAGGTTTGTTTCCTTAGACAAAAATCACAAAGATATTCTCCTTTTATTGGAGATGGGGAGAGATGATATTTGTTGGGACCTAACATACGCCATGGCAGGCTTTAATACCTAAGTTCCATTTTATCAAGAAGCTGAGTAATTGCCCCGGAGGAACTGGGATCATCTTCCACAGCCAGGACTTGACCAATCAGCATGGTCCGGGTAGCCTGGTCTGAGCCTATCAGAACTTAATGGACCTCCCCAAAGAAAGTCTGGGCGTGCGAAAATTTAGCCAATTAAAAGATGCAAGAAACTCTTGTAACCAATCCGCCCTTGCCAACTCCTTGTCTTTGTTCTAAACCTATAAATACTACTGTAATTCAGGGCTCCGGGCTCTTGCCCACTCCACTGCGCTGGATGTGGTTTGAGCCCTAGCTCGAGTTAGCAATAAATCCCTTTTTGCTTTTGCATTGCTGTGGACGTCTTGTTCTCTCACCTTTTGGGGACTCGGACTCTGGGCACNTTTGTTCTAAACCTATAAATACTACTGTAATTCAGGGCTCCGGGCTCTTGCCCACTCCACTGCGCTGGATGTGGTTTGAGCCCTAGCTCGAGTTAGCAATAAATCCCTTTTTGCTTTTGCATTGCTGTGGACGTCTTGTTCTCTCACCTTTTGGGGACTCGGACTCTGGGCACAACAATATTGAACTTCAGACTGTAGCAATCTTCCTGTCTCACTCTCCACCAAACACTTACTGAGAGCAGGAATCTGGGGTCCCAACCCAGACCAAGTCATTTGTTTTTCAAAGAGTTTTTACTGCAGTTCATCACTTACCAAAAATCAACAGCTTTGGACTTCCCTGGTGGTCCAGTGGTTAAAAATCTGCCTGCCAACGCAGGGGCCACAGGTTTGATCTCTGCTCCGGGAAGATTCCACGTGCCTTGGGGCAACTAAGCTCGTGTGCCACAACCACTGAAGCCTGTGCCCCTGGAGCCCATGCTCCGGAACAAGAGAAGTCAAAGCAATGAGAAGCCCACACGCCGCAACTAGAGAATAGCCTTCGCCACAAGTAGAGAAAGCCTGCACACAGCAATGAAGACCCAGCACAGCCAAAAATATAAGTAGATAAATAGTTTCTTTTTAATACTTACAGCCTGGAACACAAAGGACAGGTAAAAACCCCAATGAATCTGCAAATTTTGGTTTTGAAGTGGCCAAAAAGAAAGAAAAGAAAATTAAATGAAGACCCCTTGGGATTATGATCATGGCCAAAAAAAAAACAAACAAACAACCTGTAAAACATCTGTCAAATTGACAAAGATTAAAGAGAATTTTAATACCCAATAGTGCAAGAAGTGAGTAGCATTCTCTTCTACTGTACTTCCTAGAGGGCAACTGGGCAAAAATTAGGCAAATCCCATGCCCCAGCAATCACAGTTCTAGGAATTTATCCCAAGGAAGAAATCCAGGGTGCACAGATATTACTCACAGTGATATTTATAATATTTAAAAATTGAAATGATCTAATGTTCAAGGGTAAGAGAATAAAAATTGTAGACATATAGTGGGAACCTAGTAAGCTCTTTAAAAATAATGCTATATAGAACAGGAGTCACACCCACAGGCCAAATGGACCTCTCTCTTGCTTTTGTAAATAAAGTTTTATTGGAACACAGCCATGCTCATTGTCTTTGTGCCCTCAACAGGGGCTTTCATGCTATATGACGCCAGTAGTTCCAACAGACCTTATGGCCTGCAAATGGTGAAATGTTTACCATCTTAATCCTTATAGAAAAATGTTGCCAACCTCAGCTATAGAAGAATATTTACAATGTTTGTGATATATTGCTAGATGAAAATTTAAAAAATCAGGCTGCTGCATGATACCATTTTTGTTATGCATAGGTATAAGATTGAAATAAATTCAAATAACAATGATTCTGTCTAGGTAGTGGGATCATGGGTGGTCAGATATGTCTGTATATTTCTGAGAGGCTCTCTGTGTTTTTCATGTCCACACTGAATATGTATTATTTCTATAATTATTAAGAGGGAAGAGGAAAAAATAGAAGTGGGACTTGCCATCTTCTACTCTCCCCTCTTAACCTCCATCCCAACCCCCAGCTTCATCCCAGCCCTCCTCCAAAGCACCTCCTTGTCCCCATCCCCACCCTAATCTTGTCTTCCTTTGCAAAATCCCTGCTCAGTTGAAAAAAGGAGAGGATTCTTTTTATTCCAGCCAAGGCCCACATCATCGTTTGCACCTGGGGATAAGGAGGGGAAGGAAGGAGAAGAAACAGAGTTTTGTTTTGTTTTAACTGGTTTTGACCTAAAAATATAAACCTTAGTAACACTCAGGGCCCTAGCTTATTAACAGTAACATTTAGTAACCTTCAGGGCTCTAGCTTATTCTCCAAACCAAGAAGTCCTCAGTGCTGCCATAGTCTAGGACATGGGTAAGGGCTTGTGCTGAGGCTGAAAGCCTGAGTACTGACCAGCATTATGATATCAAAAGAGACCTTCATGTACCCACCCAACAAATGCCCCCAAGCACTCATTGGAACAAAACATAGCCCTACCTTAAAAACTGCAAAGACAAGTTTGAAACTTCAAAACAGAGAAGTACAGAGGTCCTAAATTACATTGCAAATCAAAATCACCTGGGGAGCTTGGAGAAGAAAAAAAAAAAAAAAACAGATGTCAGAACTTCCAGGGGTGCAGCCTGGGAATCTGATTTTTAAAGCTCCCCCAGGGAGCTCTCCCACGTGCAAAACAATAAAGCCAAATGATTTCAGTGGGTGGTTCTGGAATTTACCTGCACACTCAAATCACCTGGAGGATCTAAAACTCCCAGTGCCCAGTCTGACACCCAGACCGTTTCAATCAGGATGCCCTGGGTAGACTCCGCCTTGAGTATTTTCTAAAACTCCCCAGGGAAACCCATGGTGCAGCCAAGTTTGAGAACCACTGAACTGAAGGAATTCAGAGGTGATAAGAGGGCAGGCTAGAGTGACCAAAGAATGTTTCTTGCAGGAGATGGGAACCAAGCCATGGCTTTGAGAACAAGCAGAAAAGAAAGGAATTTGAGGGTGGAGGACAGCATAAACAAATATCTGGCTCAGGCCAAAGATTCATGATGAGAAATAAGCCCAGGAGCTTAGGGTGGGGCCAGGTCTTGAGGGGCCAAGCAGGCCAAGTAAGGGGTTTGATTTATACCTAAGAGAAAGTCATAGAAGATCTTAAGCAAGGAAGTGACTGATCTAAGACTTAGGGGAAAATAAATCTGGGAGTAAGTACATAGAGATCAGCTGGAGTCAGAGGGACTGGATAAGAGATTATGAAAGATTTTCTGCAGCCATAATACCTAGCATAAGAGAGGGTAACAGAGACAAACGTTCTCTCCTACTGCTGGAACGTGCATAAATTGTCACAACTTTTCTGGAAGGCAGGGCAGCCCCAGGCTTTAGGGTGCCTTTGTGAGGATTGGGACAAGATGCCCCTACCTCCAAGGAGACACAACCCCCTGCCACAGTGCATGGCAGAGCTGAAGCTGGATTTTCAGTCCTGGCTTGCCCCCCTTGACACGGACCCTCATGTGCAACAAACAACCCTCACAACTGTCTACAGCAGCTCTGCTAGAGAATACGTTCAAGACTGTATATAACCACCTCAGCTATGGATCACTAAATGTGGAGTCTTTAGGGATTGTTTCTTCGTCAGGGCAGCAAGTTCGCCATAGAACCACATGTATGCTGCTGCTGCTGCTAAGTCACTTCAGTCGTGTCCAACTCTGTGCGACCCCATAGACGGCAGCCCGCCAGGCTCCCCCGTCCCTGGGATTCTCCAGGCAAGAACACTGGAGTGGGTTGCCATTTCCTTCTCCAATGCATGAAAGTGAAAAGTGAAAGTGAAGTCGCTCAGTCGTGTCCAACTCTTAGCGGCCCCATGGACTGCGGCCCACCAAGCTCCTCTGTCCATGGGATTTTCCAGGCAAGAGTGCTGGAGTGGGGTGTATGCTAGAAGTGCCCAAGACAGCAGTGAAGGTTCTGGCAGACCTTGGACCAGGGAAGAACACATCAATGACAAGCATACAGTATCTGTGATCCAATAGATATTTCCTCTTCTGCCTTGATTCAGAACCTTGCCTTTGTCACACAGCAATGTACCCAGCACTAAGCATGACTCAGGATTTGTCCAAGTCATTCGTGGTCATTGCTACTCCTTTTGACAGCAACTGTTCCAAGAAAACATCTAACAGTCCTGTCTACCAACAATAAGAGGATTTGCCTTCCTCCAAAAGAAAGAGGTATGTGAAGTGGAAGTTCTTGGCCTTGTTTCCTACTTGGAAGGCAGTTGTGTGAGAATGTGATGTTGGAGTTCTGACAGCTATCTTGCAACCATGAAGAATGTCAGAGATTCTCAGAGCTTCTGAGCCAAGAGAATCTCAGAGATTCTGACTCAGTGCCAGATTCGACAAGTTCCCAGTTCGAATCTGACCTTGCTAAGCTGCTTAACTAATTCTCAAAACTTCATGTTTTGTGAAATAATTAAATGGCTTTACCATTTAAGTTACAATTCTTTAGGTATTGTATTACTTGCAACTGAACACATCTGAACATTTACAAATTAACGTATCCAACAAAAATTTAATGATCTCCTACTTGATTGTTGCCAAGTCATGTCCGACCCTTTTTTACCCCACAGATTATAGCCTGCCAGGCTCTTCTGTTCAAGGGATTTCCCAGGCAAGAATACTTGAGTGGGTTGCCATTTCCTTATTCAGGAGATCTTCTTGACCCAGGGATCAAACCCAAGTCTCCTGCATTGGCAGGCGGATCTTTTACCACTAAGCCACCAGGGAAGCCTGTTCCTACCGGATACTAGAGATTTACTGCTGCTGCTGCTGCTGCTGCTAAGTCACTTCAGTCGTGTCCGACTCTGTGTGACCCCATAGACAGCAGCCCACCAGGCTCCCCCGTCCCTGGGATTCTCCAGGCAAGAACACTGGAGTGGGCTGCCATGTCCTTCTCCAATGTGTGAAAGGGAAGTTGCTCAGTCGTATCTGACTCTTAGCGACCCCATGGACTGCAGCCCACCAGGCTTCTCCGTCCATAGGATTTTCCAGGCAAGAGTACTGGAGTGGGGTGCCATTGAAAGATAGTTAAAATTCCAGCCCTCTGGGAGTATAAATTCTAGAGAAGATAGAGAGTTAAAACAAATAAACCCACGTGACAAGTGCTCTAGTAGAGGTGTGAGTAAACTATTGCAGGATGACAGGAGGTAAAATGACTTCCTCTGAGAATAAGAGAGTATTTATTTATTTTTATTTATTTTTGAATGTGTTTTTGGCCAGGCCGCAGGGCTCGTGGGATCTTAGTTCCCCAACTAGGGATCAAACCTGGGCTCTCAGTAGTGAAAGTGCAGAGTCCTAACTACTAGACCACCAGGGAATTCCCTAAGAGGATATTTGGGTGGGATTTTTTTTAGACATGAGATTTGAGGGCTATCTAGATGAAGATGTCTATAATGCTGCAGGCAGTTCTGAATTATATATATATTTGGGAGGCATTAGCAGAGGGCTGGTAGTTGAAGTCGTGGAAGATGTTAGAATCTCCCTATCTGTGGATCAGTGATAATATCAGCAGATTAAAAATGAGAATAGCAGGCCCAGGCCAAGACTCATGCATTTGCTGGTTTAACTATATCAAAGCTCCAGGGCAGCATGCTGTGATTGAATCTGTTGGTCTTCTCCCCAGACTTACAAGATAGATGTCAGGGCTTCAGACACCATATTCTCACATTTTGTTTAAAGGTACCAAAGTCTGCTTGTACAATTGTCCCCTGAAGTCCCTCCCACCTAAACTTCTCTTTGTGCCCCGCTGGCCAGGGCTATGTCACATGTCCACCCTTAAACAAATCACAGGCAAAGATGAATTATTTACTGTGACTTCTTGGACCAATCATGATTCGTCCCCCTGGCTCAGAGGAGAAGTCACCTTCCCTGAACAAGAAGGAAAAAGAATAATTGTTGCATGAGCGACCAGCAGTATCTGTTACTCATTGAGGGAGCCAAGAGATTAGACAAAGGCCTAAGACAGAGAAGTGGGAACTTGTCAACATTTTCAGGACAGAAAAGGAAGGTGGAGATGGAAAAGAGATGATCAGAAAAGGAGGAGTAGAAATCCCAGAAGAAAAGAGAGTTTCCGGAAGGAAGATGAGACCAACCACTTCAAACATTATGCTGCTGCTACTAAGTCGCCCCAGTCATGTCCGACTCTGTGGGATCCCATAGATGGCAGCCCACCAGGCTCCCCCATCCCTGGGACTCTCCAGGCAAGAATACTGGAGTGGGCTGCCATGTCCTTCTCCAATGTGTGAAAGTGAAGTCACTCAGTCATGTCCGACTCTTAGTGACCCCATGGACTGCAGCCTACCAGGCTCCTCCATCCATGGGATTTTCCAGGCAAGAGTACTGGAGTGGGGTGCCATTGCCCTCTCCGTCAAACATTATAGGGAAGTCAAATAGATAAAAAACAGTCCTGAAGGCCATTCGTCTTGGTTAGCAGGAGTTTACTATTGACTTTGATAGGAATGTTGCCAAGAACACAAAAGCATATTAAAAGGGGTGAGTGGGAGGTGAAGAAGTAAAGTGTTCAGGGAACGGGAAGAAGCAAAACATGCAGCCATTGGGAAAGAACTTGGAGGGAAAACTGTATTGAACACAGAATCTGCCAGAATCCTCAACTATAGCTAGACTGGATTGGAAAAGCAGGAAGACTGACCAGCTTCCTCTGCTGCATATTTATCAGGGACCTTCTTGCCAGCTTGAGAGAGGATGAGACAGGAGAGCCCCTCCCACCCTGGCTCCATGATTAATTTCATCTCTCATGGGGCTGGGCATGAAAGAGGGACTAATCATGCTCTCCCACCATCTGGGCAATTATGGTCTCCCATCAGCTGGTACAAAATGAGGGGTTTGTGACACTTAACGGCAACCCTGCCCCCATCACATCTGGGCCTTAATCTCTTGAATTAGCCGAATCAAGGGAAATTTGGAGTTGTATTGTGATTCAAGTGATGGAATAAATAACCCCTTGGCCAGGCTGCACTCCAAGTCTCCCCGCCTTGGTGATGCTTAATTGGAGAAGGCTGAAATGGCACGACTGGCAGACACCTTACGGGGGATGCAGCAGTCTGGGCAATAGGGTTGTGGTAGGAATATGCCCAGCTTGGATTCCTCCTGCATGGAGCCTTCCCAGACCTTCCCCATCTGCTGTCCACCCTGGACCCAAGAGTTAGAGCAAAGGGATGTTACAAATTGGGCTGGGGGATCCCATGCTAGGCAAACATCCGCTGCTCCACAATTCGAGGATTCTGTGATCCTAGGGTCCCTGTGTGTCCCCTTATCCTGGTGCCTGTATCACACAGCATCAGAATCCTCTGGGACCCTGTCCCATTGATGGCTGCTTGATGGCAAGGTCCAGATCTGCCTTGCTGAGGCTCCTCTATGCCCAGAGCTCAGAATAGGGCCTAGCATAGAGCAGAACTCAAGAAGTGTTGGCCGCGTGAGCAAGCAAAGAAATAAATGAAAGAATTGGGGGGGGGGGGAGGCTGCAGAGAACATATTCTGACCACAAAACACTCCTCAAAGGGCATTTCTTCAAGAACCATCATGAGTTCATAAGGAGACACTGTGTCCCCGGGCCATGGTTTCTGATAGGAAGGTAATGCTTGGGCTCCTCTTCTAGTTCCCTTTGGATTATGAAGCATCTTCCCATCTAGTATCTCATGACATTCTCAATCACATCGATAGGTTGGGAAAGGAGAGGAAATAATCAAATGAAATTCCAAAACAGATTCAGTAGGGACCTTCTTGCTCCTATCAAGGATGTGATTAGGGCAGAATCCCCTTCCTATTTGTGATTCATTATTGCTGACAATAAGTCAAAGCTATGGTTTTTACAGTGGTCATGTACAGAACTGAAGCCCCTCCAGGACCCTGGAGGACACAAGGCCACCTTGACAGTTAACAACAGCTACAAAAAATGTCTCAAAGTTCACCTTTGACCTCAGTATATGACCAAAATTTGTTATTCTGCTTTGACTTCATCCTTTGGAAAACCGAGTTGTGAAATGTGTTCTTCAGTGACATTTTGGAACTTGTATGTGATGGGTGATAATGTGGCCACATATTTTGCCATCAGATCTTGTCAGTTATAACATCAGTAACACAAACAAGGCATGTCATACCAATTTATTAGTATATGTGAATATTCTTTTTCCATAGAGATGAACATTCCCAATGTACCTTGGAGTAAAAATCTCCTGTATGCTCTATGTGTTGAAATTATTGTGTCAAGGTTAAAATTTTCTAATAATGAGTGATGAATGTGAAAACTGATAGTTCTATGTACAAAAATAGTGTACAACTTTCAAATGGTGATATAAAGAAATAAGTCGGCAACTATGTAAAGAGTATGTTGGCTAAATCAGTGCTTCTCAAACTTAGAGACTATCTAGAAAGTTGGGGCGAGGAGAACTTATTCTCCAGACATCTGATTGGATAGGTCTCTGTACCAGCCCAAGACTTTTCCTTTAGAACAAGTTCCAAGGTGATAATGATGCTGCTGGTCTGAGGACCTACACTGAGTAGCACCAAATGAGAAAACTTTGCAGAAAATATCATAGTCTTTTTGAACTGGAAAACAACTGTGAAAATATAAATGATAATATAAAGCAAAATGATAGTTGTGCCTGTGCTTAATCACTCAGTCATGTCCGACTCTTTGTGATCTCATGGACTGCAGCCCACCAGGCTCCTCTGTCCATGGGCATTCTCCAGGCAAGAATACTTGAGTGGCTTGCCATGCCCTCCTCCAGGGGATCTTCCCAAGCCAGGGATCGAACTCAGGTCTCCTGTGTTGCAGACGGATTCTTTACTGTCTGAGTCTCCAGGGAAGCCCAAGAATACTGAAGTGGGTAGCCTACCCCTTCTCCAAGGGATCTTCCCGACCCAAGAATCAAACCAGGATTCTCCTGCATTGCAGGTGTATTCTTTACTGTCTAAGTCACTAGAGAAGCCCCAAACTGAGACATGGAGAGAGAAAATAAATTTTCTAATGTCACACAGTAGGTAAGTAGCAGATTTGGAATTGACCCTAAGGCCCCACTCCTTTTTCTACACACACACTTGCAGGGCTATTGGGAAAAAAGAAGGAAGATGAAAGGAAGGAAAAAAGGATTTTGCAATAGATATTGTCCCAATTTTTCAGCCCATTGTAATATCTCTTTTGGGAGTGCTTCTGGGTAAGATGGAATAGTTCATAGCAAGCCAACACCTTCTCCAGGAACAGCTAGAAAAGTCAGATAAACTGCAGAACTAACATTTATAAAAGCATTAGATATGGACAAGATTGTAATTCTAGAAGATCCATGCACCCCTACGTTCATAGCATAATTCACAATAGCCAAGACCCAAACGACCTAAATGGCATCAACAGATGAATCAGTAAAGAAGTGGTAATATACATACAATGGAATATTACTCAGCCATAAGAAAGAATGAGATCATGCCGTATTCTGCAACAGACATGCACCTAGAGATTATCATACTAAGTGAAGTAAGTCAGAAAAATAAATACCTTATGATATAACTTATATGTCAAATCTAAAATACGACACAAATGAGAACAGACTTGCGGTTGCCATAGGGGAGGAGGGTGGGATAGGGAAGGACTGGGAGTTTGGAATTAGCAGAGGCAAATTGTTATATATAAAACGGATGAACAACAGGGTTCTACCGTATAGCACAAGGAACTGAATTATGGTTTAATTCATTCAGTATCATGAATTGAACCATAATGGAAAAGAATATAAAAAAATGTTTACGTGTGTATATAAAACTGAATCACTTTGTTGTACAGCAAAAATTAACACAACACTATAAATTAACTATACTTCCAAAGAAAAGCATGAGAGAGCTACAGAAGTTCCTAGACAGACTAATTGTTCTGGGGGTCAGAGGGGGATCTTATATAGAAATGACTGAAAGTCTATAGTTCCTTTTCCCCTGGGAGCATTCACGAATTCTGAGCAGAACTAAACACTGATAATCTGGGCTCGTCCTAGACAGCTTTGCTGCTGAGCAGAAAAGCCATTAGAGCTTCCAATAGTCACATAAGAACTAAAAAACCAAAATGAAAGACTTTAGGGACCTCCCATATGCAGCCAGTTTCTCCTCCAAACCCATGCTGAATTCCAAAGGTATGCAAGGAGGAAAGCTAAAAAGAGACACTGACAAACCTCTGAAAAGCAAAGCAGAAATTCTTATATTTCTCTTGGTGTTGAGGACACAGTCTGCCAGCCCTCAGCTGGAAGCTGAGGACGGTCACATTTAAAAACAGGGCAAATCCAAGGGGTGCTGAATCTCATCAAATCTGAAATACAGACTCACCCCCACAAGACCCCCATTGGATTAATGGGACTGGCCACACTTTGTATCTTACAGAGCTAGAATAAACTGTCTCTGGTGGAAAATAACCATTTTGTGGAGATACATAATTTCTAACACACAATCAAAAATTACTACCTATGTGAAAAGACAGAAATATATGGCTGATAATCAAATGAAAAAAATACACAATAGTAGATTCACAGTAGAATCTATTGTGAATTCACAGTAGAAGATAAAGGTTTTTAAATAATTATTTTAACAGGTTTGGAAAATAGGAGGTATACAAAATAGATGAAAAATGGAGCATTTTTTCAGGGAATAGAAATTTTAAAATCAAGTAGTTATTTGATAACAAAAAAAAATCAAATGGACACTGAAAGGAAGAGATTGATGGATGGGTTTACTAGCTATAACAGAGACAGGGTAAATGCACTGAAATACAAATCAATATGTTTTTTGAGAGGAACAAAGGAATTGGGAAAGAATATTCCTAAATATCTCCCTACTTCTCCTCCCAGCCCCCACAACCTCATTCCATTTCCTGCCTTATATATATGTTAGTCACTCACTCGTGTCTAACTCTTTGCAACCACGTGGACTATAGCCCATCAGGCTCATCTGTCCATGGAATTCTCCAGGCAAGAATCCTGGAGTGGGTTGCCATTTCCTTCTCCAGGGGATCGTCCCAACCCAGGGATCAAACCTGAGTCTCCCAATTGCAAGCAGATTCTTTACCATCTGAGGCACCAGCGAAGTTTCAGCTTTATAATTTAGGTGATATTTTTTAGGAGTAGCTGCAACAGATATTGTTGTTGCTGTTATTATTATTTTTATTTTGAAATAATTTTAGATTTACCAAAGAATTGTAAAGATAGTAGAAAGAGTCCCTGCAAATCTTCACCCAGTTTCCTCTAGGATATATATATTTTTAGCAAGTACTGAACTTTTGAGCAAGAAAAATGATCCTGGGTTTTTATTTCCTCATATGTAAAATTAAAAGGTTGGACCATATTCTTTAAGATCTCTTCCAACTCTAATAACCTATGATCTAAATCAAAGATATATTTTAAATTCTGCCTAGTGGCCACTAAAAGGTAATGAAGATGATGGTTAATATTTTATATGCATGAGCTATCATTACCATGTGCCTACCATTCGCCATACATTATCCATCATTTAATCCTCACGAAACTGAACCTAAAGGGTAGGTTCTATTATGATGTCCATTTAAGAGATGGAGAAACTATTCATACAGAAGTTATGAATTGGTGGAAGTCCTACAGCTCTCTATGCTGTGAAAAAGGAACTAGCTTAACTCAACCAACCCAACTATAATGAGTATTTACCTGGAGAGGGTGAGGGGAGAAATTAAAGAGAGAAAATAGAAGAAGGAATTGGGATAGTCATGGTATAAGAGAAATGGTTCTTGGGACTTCCCTGGTGATCCAGTGCTTAAGAATTTGCCTGCCAATGTAGGGAACAGGGATTCAATCCCTGGCCTGGGAAGATACCACATGACGTGGAGCAACTAAGCCCACATGCCATACCTACTGGGCTCATGCACTCTAGAGACCATGCTCTCCAACAAGAGAAGCCACCACAATGAGAAGCCCACGCACCGCAACTAGAGACACCAACAAAGACTCAGCACAGCCAAAAAATACATATAAATTTAAATATTAATTAAATAAAAAGTTAAATGAAAGGCTACATAGTTATGCAAGATATGGACCCTGAGGGAGGCTAAATGACCTCCCTGATATTCTTTAAGAAGACAGAGAGCAATGGCCTTTGATTTAAAGTAAGCAGTCCCATTTTAAACTCCAGCTCTGCCATGTTTTGGCTTTGTGACTTGAAGCAATTCATGTCAAGTGCTCTAAACTTCAGTTTCTACATCCCCCAAATAAGGGAAATTCTATAATAGTAGCTGCTATAGACTACATGTTTCTATCTGCCCCCCACCAACACACACACTCAAAATTTATGCTGAAACCCTAATCCCCAGTGTGATGGTATTTGGAGGTGGGGCCTCTGGGAGGTGATTAGGGCTAATTAAGCCATGAGGGTGGGGCCCGATGATGGGACTAATGCCCTTATTAAAAGGAAGAAACACAAAATCTGTCTTGGCCACAGTGGGGATGCACAAGAAGGCATCTCTTTGCAGCTCAGGAAGAACCGAATCAGCCAGCACCTTGATCTTGGACTTGCCAGCCTTCAGATCTGTGAAAAATAATGTTCTGTGTCTAAGCCACCCATTCTACAATACCTTTGTTATAGTACCCTAAGGTGGTTCAGTGGTGAAGAATCCACCTGCCAGTGCGGGAGACACAGGTTCAATCCCTGGGTTGGGAAGATCCCCTGGAGAAGGGAATGGCAACCCACTCCAGTATTCTTGCCTGGAGAATCCCACGGACAGAGGAGCCTGGCAGGCTACAGTCCAGGGGGTTGAAAAAGAGTTGGGCCGGACTGAGCAACTGAGCATACACACAGCCCAAATTGACTATAGAAGCTAACACCTGCAGGACATACTGTGCGCCTGGCTTGCTCCAGGTTATTCATTCATTGCACAAGTATTTTTTGCAAACTTCTCTGTGTCAGGCACTGTTCTACATGCTCCAGACACTCAGCAAACAAAACAAGATCCCTCCTTTCTATAGTTAATGGTTTAATTTGGAGAGATGAGCAATAAACAAGTAAACCATTAGTTCTTACAAAAACTATACAGAGTAGGTACTATTATTAGCCTCCTTATTTAAACTAGGAAACTGGGGCATAGCGAGGTGAGGGGATTTGCCCACTCCCACAGCTAGGAAGTAATAAAAACAGATTCAAATGCAGATTCTTTGGCTCTAGAGGCCATACACTCCACCACGTCTACACTGTTCTCCCTGTCTGGTAATGGCCTCACAAGGTTCTTGTGAGAATCTAGCGAGAGAAATGTACTAAAACTCTTTGTGGGACTTCCCTGGTGGTCCAGAGGCTAAGACTCCACATTCCCAATGCATGGGGCCCAGGTTTGATCCCTAGTCAGGGAACTAGATCCTGCATGCTGCAACTAAGACCCCAGCACAGCCAAATAAATAAAAATAATTTTTTTAAAGTCTCCTTGTAAACTGTAAAGCACTGTACACACACTGGAGCTGATGGTGTGGCTGGCCAGGATCTGCAGAGGCAATGACTGGTGGGAAAGTACCTCCAGTGTACTGCTCACTGTGAAGCCACTTCAATTCTAGAATTCTCTGGGATGCTCCTGATGTGAGAAGTGAGGGGCTGGCAGGAGAATAATGAGTTTGGCTGCCTTCCTAGTGGCTCAGATGTCCCACAGAGACACAGCCTGAAACACTACCTTGATCTTCACTCATCTTATTTTGGGTCACCATCCTGTCAGAAGAGAAGTCCCGTAGGCAGGGTGACTAAGGCTGGTGAGTCACGCACCCTGCCAACCTCCTCCGTGTACCAGCATCCTTCAGCCAAGGGAAAGAGAGGAGAGCTTGTGCCCACCTGCACCCAGTGTCGAGGGCTGGGGCGAGGGAAGCGAGGACTTCCCTTCAGATGAGACAGAAGGCTCTCTATAGTCACTCACAGACCCTCACACATGCACAACACACACACACGCATGAAACAGTCTCCTGCCACAAAGAGGTACTTGTCAATCCTTCCTTAGAAGAGGGCCCTCGGACTTCCCTGGTGGTCCCTTGGTTAAGACTCTGTACTTCCGCTGTAGAGGGCACAGGTTCGATCCCTTGTTGGGAAAGTTCCACAGGCTGCATGATGCAGCCAAAAAATTAAGAGGCCCCTCAGCAGTTACTGGCTGGCTGAATGAGTGCATCAGTGGAGGGACAAACAACAGATCACGTTTGCAAAGCGATTATCAGCCTACAAACAGTTGTCGCATATTCTAGTTCATGCAATCTTCAAAAAAGAGTGAGGTGGGTATCATCCGAATCCCAAATATATAAGTAAAAATACTGACGTTCAGGGAATTCCTGTCAATTCTTCAAGGTCTCACAGCTGATTAAGGGCATTTACTGAATGAATGAATGAGTTGATGAATCAGGATCTGAAACTATGTTGTCTTCTCTGAATTCAGTTACTCTCTTTACCATATATGATGCCATTCTCCTCATGAAGAATTAAACACAGTCTCAGGTGGCTCAGATGGTAAAGAATATGCCTGAAATGTGGGAGACACAGGTTCAATCCTTGGGTCGGGAAGATCCCCTAGAGAAAGGAATGGCAATCCATTCCCGTATTCTTGCCTGGAATTCCATGGACAGAAGAGCCTGGCAGGATACAGTCCACCACGGATCTGTAAGAGTCAGGGTCGCAAAAAGTTGAACACGACTGAGAGGCACTTTTCCTTTTTCCTCGGAGGAAGGGAAGTTAGGGGCAGTAGTGATAATAAGGCAGTTCAGGAAGGTGCCCTGGAAAGCCAGCGTCACCTTTTAGCTGATGCCTTTCCACAGAGAGAATGACTCGCCCTCTGAGTCCACCAAGTTCGTGCTCTGGCAGCCATCCCTAACCACACTGTTATAACATTTGCACTTACGGACTCACCCCTGTGAGCCCTGAGCCTTGTTCATCTCCGGGTCCCCAGCATCTGGCATCACCCAGGTAATGAATAAATGAATGAAGTATGTGGCAGAACTCCTTATATTCTCCAAAACAAGGGATCAGCAGTAATCTAACCCCCAAGATTCCATACAGTGGTTTGGTAGCAAGAAAATGTACAGGGCCAGTTCTGAAAATCTAAAATCTGTCTCTTTTCCCTTCGAAAGCCCACTAATATTTAGGAGGCTAATATCAAAAGGGCAATCTCAACTTTCAGAGAACAAAAGAGGACAAGGACATCCCAGCTGCTCCACCCCAGACAGCCCAGAGAGCTAAATTCTCTTTCTCCCTCAAAAGGGCCCACATAGCATGCTTCCACCCACAGCTTGGCTCTCCCCCGCCCCACACACCCCCTTTTCTACCTCCCTGCAGACAGCCTGCTGCTGCCACCTTCCCACCCAGTCCTCAGCTATGAGAACTCTGAACACCCAAAAAGGGAAAAGCAATTTGTGCTGAGAGAAGACAGAGCCAGGGAGGAAGGGAAGGGCTGTTTGCTGCCAGCTGACGTCCTGCAGACTGAGCTGCCTGCGTCTGTGCCAAGGGTGTGGCCACCGGCAAAATCTGATCTAGACGGGAGAGGGAGAGAGAAAAATGTATACTGACTCCTACAGCACTTTCTGAGTTCTAGCTTAAACTGTCCTGAATTGGCCTGCCGGAGAGAGAGGATGATATCAAAGGCTGAGGACTTTCCTGGTGGTCCAGCGGTTAAGAGTGTGTTGCAGGGGACGTGGGTTTGATCCCTGGTCAGGGAACTCAGATCCTGCATGCCACCTCGTGAAGTCAAAAACAAACCAACAAACCAAAGGTTCATTCATGATGAAGGATGGGAGGTCATACATTCATTCAACAAACATTTACTGGGCATACTACATGCCAAGCAGCACAATCAGCAGAGGGATGCAGCTGTGAAAGGCAGCACACCTGTCCTGGGAAAACACACTGGAGTGGGAGAGACAGACAAGCAAACAGGCAACTGTGCTGCAGAGAGATCAGAGGAAAGGAAGAGACACTGGGCACAGTAAGAGGTCAGAGGAGGGGCACCTCACCCAGACTCAGGAGTGAAGAGGTAGTCGGGGAATCTGCCTGGAGGAGGCCACACCCAACACACTGAGTCAAGAGGAAGGAGGAGGAATTAGATCAGTGATCATGGGAAGAGAAGCATTTCTGGGCAGCAGGAACAGCCTGTGCAAAGGCCTGGGGCTGACACAGAGTGAACCCTGCTGGCATGGGCCATGATCTGGAGCAGCCCAGTGAGGGGCTAAGCAGAGGAAAGCTCGAAGGAGGACCGCCTTTGTCACAGATGTTAAGGAGTTTGGATATTGTTTTCAACACAGCTGGGCTTTCATCAAAAGATTTAATAGGAGGAGGTGACTGACCCAATTTGCATTTTGGAAAAATGAGTCTGGCAACCAAGTGGGGAGGAGATTCCCAGGGTTCAAGAGGGGGAAGTAAGAGACTTCTCTGGAAGTTCAGTGATTAAGACTTCACCTTCCAATGCAGGAGGTACGGGTTTGATCCCTGGTCGGGGAGCTAAGATTCCATATGCTTCAGGGCCAAAAAACACAAAAAATAAATCAGAAGCAGTATTGTAACAAATTCAATAAGCCATGTTTTTAATGGTCCACATTAAAAATAATAATAATAATAAAAAAAAATGGGCGAATATGAGACCACCAAGGAAACTAGGGTTGTAGCCCAGTGGGAAATGATGAGGACCTGCATTTAGGATGATTCTGAGGGCAGGAAGAGGAAGACACAGATCTGAACAGTATCTAGGAATTAGACTTATTGGACATGGTGACCAGCAAGGGAAGCTGGGGGTCAGGGGAGGGAGAAGATGATGCCCAGGTCCTGTTTTGGGTGTTGAGTGAATCAGATGAGCGTGCCTTGAATAGAGTTGGGGAATCTGAGCAAAGGAGAAAATTTGGGCTGGAAACAGACGAGTTCAACACGGAGTTTCTTGAGTTTAGCAAGATCTCTCTTGCAGACATCCGTATACAGGATGAGGTGGAGGTAAAATGTGGGGCTAGAGATGAACACTTAAGAGCTGATGCATACCTGCTGTGATTAAAATTCTGGGTGTGGATGAGATCCCTGGAGAAGAATTTGCACATCTGAGAGTGTACGGACTCCATCTTCCTGCCCCCAGGCAAGACGGGCTGAGATAATGTAAGTGAAAGTGCTTGGCCTGACACGTGGGTCAGCATGGATGCTCAGTAAATTGCAGTTGAATGAACAGTAGGTCCAGAATCATGAAGAATCATTTAGTCTAATGTTTTGGTTCCCAGGTGGCGCTAGTGGTAAGGAACCCACCTGACAATGCGGGAGACACAAGGGTTTGATCCCTGGCTCAGGAAGATCCCCTGGAGGAGGGCATGGCAATCCACTCCAGAGAATCCCATGGACATAGGAACCTGGTGGGCTACAATCCACAGGATCGAAAAGAGTCAGACACGACTGAAACAACTTAACACACAATGTTTTGCTTCAGAATACAATCAACATCATTCCCTTCTTTCTTTCAAAGCTTTCAGTTCTATTATCTTTTTTTTTAATCCTATCATCTCTTGATACTAATTGAGACGTTCCATACCTCATATACATTCCTCCTGTCAGATTCCAGTCTTTGAGTCCTGATCATCTTGCTCGCTATATTCACCAACTGCTCACCCTCGCTCCCTGCCTCCTACACTCTCCCTTCGCTGATATTTTTAAACTGTTTATTTTCAGATACTCTTCGTCACTGCCATCAGCTGCCTATTTGAGATATTTTCATCAAATATTGTATTTGTGTAGTTAAATTGTAACTTTCCGTACAGGAAAGCAATGACACAAGTAATCTAAAAAGGCAAAAAAAAAGATCAGTTTAAATGACTCTTAATTGGGTTGGGAAGCTTCTTCAGTCCCTGTATCTGAATATGGGTTTATTAGATAATCCCAAAGTCAAATCCAAACAAAATGGCCATATTAGGGAAATTGATCCAAGAGGAACTTGCTTAGAACTTGCCCAGTTGTTCCATTCCAAAGCCTTCAACATGGCACCCAGACTTCTACCTATCCGTCTTTCTGTCCACCCATCCATTCCATCTATCAATCTTCCCATCCATCTATCCTCCAAATCCATCTGTCTGCCCATCCATCCATCCACCTATCTAAAAACATCTTTTGAATGCGTGCTCTATTCCAGACACTTCACTAGGTGCCGTTGTTCAGTCACTGAGTCATTTCTGACTGCAGCATGCCAGGCTTCCCTGTCCTTTACCATCTCCCAGAATCTGCTCAGATTCATGTTCATTGAGTCTGTGATGCCATCCAACCATCCCATCCTCTGTTGTCCTCTGCCTTCAATCTTTCCCAGGATCTTTTCCAAAGAGTCAGCTCTTCGCATCAGGTGGAAAGTATTGCACTCGGTGCTGAGGGATATGAAAATAAATGTGACATGGAACCAAGAGTCTCCCAATCCAAGTGGGAGACTCAAGATTAAATGCTCTAAAAGAAGAATTAGAAGAGAAGACATAATAATTCTTTCCAGAGGAATCAGGGAAGCCTTCGCAAGAAAGGCTCTGATGGAGGAGAAAAATTTAGAAGGGGATAATTGTACCTCTCACAGGGCTACAGGACAGAGGGACAAAATTTACACCCTAGTATACAGGCCACACCTGGGCTTGGGGAATCTAACCACAGGACTTCAAATCATGTCCCCTCTCTTTGCCTCTGTATATTTCTCGTTATATCAAAGGGATTGTAATGTGCTTTTCTAACTATGCTCCACCGAAGGTAAAGTAACCAGTTGTCTCTGTTTGCCCTGGTTTGAGAGATTTCTTGGGATTTGAGAATTTTGATGCTAAAACAGGACAGATCCAGGATGTTGGTCACTGTAACTAAAGGGTGATCCTTACAGATACCATCAGGAGATCATAGAGGCAGGAGGTAGGGGAGGCAGGACTCAGGGTGGAAGATGGTCCAGAGGGCTCAGAGACCCCACTTCTACTCTCACCAGATCAGTCATGACATTTTTTGCACATTGAGTTTCTTTGTTAGATTTTGTTAAAAGGAAAATTGCTGTTAGTTTTTCAAACAGTTTGAAAACTATTGGACTGAATGGTCTCTAGTGTCCCTATCAGTCTTTTGAAATTAAAATTATGTACCTGTGGGAAGTTGATTTTTCCTCTCTTCTTTCCATTATCCTACCTTGTATGTTTTTTTCCCCGTTGTCTGATGAGAGGCACAGGGGACTATAAGACAGATATAAGCATTTTGGCTCAAAAGTCTTCCTTCCTTTAGGACTTTTAGAAGCTCTTAAATAAATGAGAAAATACTAAGCTAAATTAAAATTGAGGGGATTTTGTTTTGTTTTAAGATTTCTTTGTTGATGTGGACTATTTTTTAAAGTTCTCATAGAATTTGTTACAATATCACTTCTGTTTTATTTTATTTATTTATTTTTTTTTTGGCTGTGAGACATGCGGAATCTTAACTCCCTGACCAGGAATCAAACCCGCACCTCCTACATTGGAAGGTGAAATCTTAATCACTGAACCATCAGGCAAATCCCAAAACTGAGTTTCATACTATTCCATACTATTTCAGCCTAAAGGAAGGTATCTTTCATTTTATATCTTTCTCTCTCTCCACGTAGCACCACTTGTTCTGAAATTATATCTCTGGGGATAAGTTTGGGGGTNCATTGGAAGGTGAAATCTTAATCACTGAACCATCAGGCAAATCCCAAAACTGAGTTTCATACTATTCCATACTATTTCAGCCTAAAGGAAGGTATCTTTCATTTTATATCTTTCTCTCTCTCCACGTAGCACCACTTGTTCTGAAATTATATCTCTGGGGATAAGTTTGGGGGTCGGGGGGAAATTGTTCAATCGTGTCCAACTCTGTGACCCCATGGACTATAGATTACCAGTTTCTTCTGTCCTCCACTATCTCCCAGAGGAGACTTTCCATGTCACATTTATTTTCAAATCCCTCAGCACCTGATGCAATACTTTCCACCTGATGCAAAGAGCTGACTCTGGAAAAGACCCTGATGCTGGGAAAGATTGAAGGCAGGGGACAACAGAGGATGAGATGGTTGGATAGTATCACCGACTCAATGGACATGAGTTTGTTCAAATTCATGTCCATTGAGTCGGTGATACTATCCAACCATCTCATCTCTGCCACCCCATTCTCCTTTTGCCTCAATCTTTCCCAGCATCGGGGTCTTTTCCAGTCAGTGCACTCTTCGAATTAGGTGGCCAAAGTACTGGAACATCAGCTTCAGCATCAGTCCTACCAATGAATGTTCAGGGTTGATTTCCTTTAGGATTAGATGGCTTCATCTTCTTGCAGTCCAAGGGACTCTCGAGAGTCTTCTCCAACACCACAATTCAAAAGCGTCATAATTCATCATTCAGCCTTCTTTATGGTCCAACTCACATCCATATAAGACTACTGGGAAAACCATAACTTTGACTATACAGTCCTTTTTCAGCAAAGTGATGTCTCTGCTTTTTAATACGTAGAGACAAGGGGATAATGAATCACCCTAAAGAATCTCTCCTTTTTCAAAAAAATTCCCTCTTGTTTCAGGGTGGAACCATGAGCTGAGAGGGGACCAGGAGAAGCAGTTGGAAACATCCCAGCTCCCCCTCCCATTTCAGCTCCCTCTGGCAGCTCTAATTGAGGCCTGTCACCGGGAGAGAAGCCAGATGCAAATTGCATTCATCAACGAATTACCACAATTACAGCCTCAGCCCCAGCCTAATGGGGGTGACATGTCTGGTCAGGCAGTCCCTTCCTCTGATTCAGAGATGCCAAATGCTTTGGACTGCCAGGGTCACTTTCGCCAATCCAGACCCGATGCTTTATCCTGGCCCCACACCCTGCCTTCTATCAATACAGTAGGAAAGATGAGTGTTCCCCAAACTCCTCCCGGGTGCTTCCATCTATCAACTGTCACTGAAATTTGCCCAGCAGTCTAGGGCCTAATCCCCTGCTGTTCTTTTTTCCTTTTCTTTTTATCTCTGCCTCACAACATGCAGTATCTTAGCTCCCATGCCCCCTGCAGTGAAAGCTCAGAGTCTTAACCACTGGACCTCCAGGGAAGTCCCTCCGCTGCTGTTCTTTAAGCTGAGTTTCCTCCAGATTTGGTCCTTGGAAGAATTGATTTGCTGAGAGTTCAAGGGCCTGTTAAGAAGGTTTTCCTTGTTGGCAGAGGGTCAGCCCGCCTCCTCCATCCCTCCTGCCCACCCGGACACACAGGGCCAGGTCTAGGGTGAGGTTCAGATGAAACCCTGTGGAGGTGTAGTGGAAGTGTCACCTCCCAGAGGGAGAAGTATGTGGCCACCCACATCTGTCCGCAGCTGCTTCCTCACTCCCTTCCCTGGAACCAGCAGTCCTGGTTTCAACAAGAGGGGTGTGTGTGTGTGTGTCTGCATGTGTGGGTGTGACAAACCACAGGAAATCCACGTGCTAGAGACAGGAGGGTTATGGAGCGCATGACACCACATCCCTCTGTGTGATTTGGGGTATGAAAATGCAACCAAATGCCCTCAGAGAATACTTTCTTTTTCTCTCCCTTGCTTTTTGATCAGAATTCTGGCGTCTCTACAAACAGGGCTGTGCCAGAGAAAAGGGAGATTGAGAGGTCAGTCCATCCATCCCCCAGCCTCTGACCAGAAACAATCATCTCTTCCTTTCTCCCAGTCCCTGTTTGAATTTGAGAGGGGACAAGGAAAGGAGGTGTCTTTCCAGTGCTGAAGTTTCTAAGGAAGCCAGCCCAGATTCCACCCTTTCCTTCCAGAGAATGTATCCTGTGATGTTTAAGCAGGAGTCAAGCCTTGAGAATGAATTTCTCCTAAAATGTCCTTGTTCCAGGAGAGGAGGTGGGGATGGATACACCTAGTAAAGGAAGCAGGCAACAGAAGGGATTTGAGTCAAATGTCCACTGGGACCAAAAGTTTTCTAAGGGAACAGTGGGGTTCAACTGACCCATTGACAAGGAAAGAGGTCAACATGGGCAACCCAGTACCCCAATTTCCTGGAGGCTTTCAAAGAAACTCAGCAAGGGCAGCTCAGAGGTAGGAACCAAGGATGCTGGGGGTAGGGAGGGACCAAGAAACAGACAGAGGGAGAAACAAGGTGGGAAGAGGGCAGATAAGGGCTGAGGTTGAGACCCAGAGGGAGAGTAGAAAGAGGACAGGATTGCCAAACACAGGCAGCAATCAAGGCTCTGGCATGCCCAGGTCAGCGACTTCTCCTCTCAGTCTACACCCTGAGTGGATGCCTTGATGCCCCGCCCAGGCCCCTCTACTGGCTGTAAGTGTTGGTTCCAATGACTCCAACAGTTTGTGGTGGCCTCTTCTCTGGAGATCTGAGCAACCAGCAGCCTATTAACTAATTGATGGGATGGGGGAAAGGTGCCAAAGACCAGCTTCCCTGTCTCAGAGGGCTCCTCTCTGTGGTTCCAGGCTCCATCCATATCTTCCTTACTGAGTGAAGTCCAAATCAGACTCCAGCTGTGAGAAGGGGCTTTTGCTGAGCCCCTCTCCTGCCCCATCCTGCTTCCCTGTCTCCTCTTTTCCTGAGACTTTGCCCTCAATAAACCTTGTGCCTCTGAATCCCTGTCTCAGGCTCTGCAGCGAGGATCTAGAACGTCTCTGAGTACAGGTTATACTTTAGCTCCAGTGCCAAGGAAGGTGTGTCTGTGCACAATAAAGCTAAACCTTAAGGTATTATAGGCGATTTTTTGAAAGAATGAGTGATTGATTGGATTGATGCTCTCAGGCGGAGGGTGGGGGGAGACAAGTGAGTGGAGGGTTTCACTGTAGAACTGACCTCTCCCACTACACATACACACACATTTGGGCCACCTGCTAATGTTTGTGCAAACTCAGTAGCAGATAATCCAGATCCCCCAGCTGGCATCTTCCCCTTCAGTAGCTCCTGCCTGAGCTCTCTTCCTGCTCCAGCACCTTTCAGGGGTTGGGAGAGGGCTGGGCTGAGGAAGGCATCAAGTGATGGGAAGATGATGAAACTTCAGTCTATCAACACTGTTGCTACTATCTCAGCAGTATGATGAAAGGTCAAAAGCTATTGAGTAAAATCAGGTTAGGAATTTTCTGTGGATTCTAGTTAATGTGGATTCTAGTTTGCTGTGGGCTCATCAGCAAACAGACAGTTAAAGAGATGGTTTATAGCATGAACACACCCTGATTGAAGCTATAAAATCACCTGCAAAGTAATCAGGTTTGAATGAGTGAGAATCATAGTTTGATAAGGTGTTTTCAATTAAATTGAGGGAATTCCCTGATGGTCCAGTGGTTATGACTCAGAACTTCCACTGCAGGGGGCACAAGTTCGATTCTTGATCATGGAAATAGACTCCACATGCCACAACTAAGAAGTCTGAATGCTGCAACCAAGACCCAACACCGTCAAATAAATACACACATTTTAAATAATAACAATATTTTTAAAAGAAATTGCATATGAAAAACATATGTAATTTAAGAATTTCTGGGAGCCACATTTTTTAAAGGTAAAATGAAGCAGATGAAACTAATTTTAATGAAGCATTTTAACTCAATATATTCAAAAACTCAACATATCTATATAAAATAGTATGAGATGTATACATTCTTTTTTCATACGAAGGCTTCAAAATCTGTTGTATATTTCACATTTACAGGTTTCAGACCAGTTATATTTCCCCTGCTCAGTGGCCACATATGGCTGGTGGCTGTCATACTGGATATCACAAGTCTAGAACTTGGGAGTCTCTTCCCTATCCCCTGCCCTACGCTGGGCTCCTCTGGAGTGCCAAGGCAGATAATGGAATCTAGATACAGTTTAACCATCCTGGGGTGACCTTGGGAGGAGCTGGGGTAGAGGAGTGGTGAACAGACTCTAGGCAGCGTCCCAGGCCACGTAACTAATTACTGGGAAGGGAGGAACGAAACTGTTAAACCTCAACCTCAGGTCTTGCCTCCTGAGCAGTAGGTAGGACCAAGAAAGTACTTCCAATCTCATGGTCCTCCAAGCCCCTGCTGCTGCTGCTAAGTCACTTCAGTTGTGTCCGACTCTGTGTGACCCCAGAGACGGCAGCCCACNGAGGAACGAAACTGTTAAACCTCAACCTCAGGTCTTGCCTCCTGAGCAGTAGGTAGGACCAAGAAAGTACTTCCAATCTCATGGTCCTCCAAGCCCCTGCTGCTGCTGCTAAGTCACTTCAGTTGTGTCCGACTCTGTGTGACCCCAGAGACGGCAGCCCACCAGGCTCCCCCGTCACTGTGATTCTCCAGGTGAGAACACTGGAGTGGGTCGCCACTTCCTTCTCCAGTGCATGAAAGTGAAAGATGAAAGTGAAGTAGCTCAGTCGTGTCTGACTCCTAGCGACTCCAATCCCCCACTTAAACAGAATACAGTTCTAAATCTGCTTCTTTTCCTCACCTCCTCCAGGAAGCCCTCCCAGATAAACTCCCTAACCTTATTTGATAGTGTCTCTCCTGAATGCTATTAGCATTTATAGACTAGAACAGATTCTTCACTGAGGTGACACCGCAACCCTCCAACCCTTGGGTGGACACCCCGCATTCCATAGATACAAGATGATCACCCACCACACTTATGAGTGTGCCTGCCACTGTCCTGGCGATAGAGCAGTGTGCAAAATGGATGAAGGCTGTCCTGTACAACCTGGAGATGAAGGCAGACAGTAAACAAACTTAAAAACAAAACAAGGTCATTTCAAGATAAGAGGAAGATAGAAAGATCATTAAGGAGTTCCCCATGCTCACCTCCTACTGAGGACCAGAGAAAGAAAACCAGAAAAGATAATTATGTATTCAACCCCCTCCCTTTACAGATGGGTAAACTGAGGTCAGGGGACAAGAAATGACTTGGTCAAGGTCACAGAAATCTTGCTTTGTGAGTTACTTTCTGGGGTGCTGCCTGGTCTGACTGGCGGCTCTGTTCCTCCCCCATTACACTGGGAGAGTTCCAGGGAATGAACAAGCACTTCTGCCTTCTCTCTCCTGAGGGATGAGAGTCAGCATCTGGAATGGAAAGCAGGGTATGATCTTATAAAAACAAACACAATCAAAAGGACAAAACCTCACTTTCAGCAATCTTTAAAAGCCAGCTGTCAGCCCTACCCTACTCCACCAATCTTTTCACCAGATTTATTACGAGGGGGATGGGAGGTGCTAAAGAGATAAAACCTCCTTCCTCTCTCCCTTCACCATTATGCCACTCTATCCAGGAGGGGCAGAGACCCGGATTAGAGCAGAGACCTTAATAAACTAAATAGAGATGGAGTCCCAAACAGTTCAGGGTAGCCGAGAGATCTGATACTTCACACTTGGGCTTCTGGTTCTGTTTCTGGGATCCCATGAGTTACAGTGGCTGGTGGGGGGCCCTATAGGTTGGTTGGGGCGGAACTGGGGGGAAGTCCCGGGCCCTCCTTCAAGCTGCCTTCCTTCAAGCTCAAATCTGTGCACATTCCCTTCAGAGCATGCGCTCCTATCTCAGCCTCACTCCCTCCCTGGGACTTGGCCCAGGGATTTATTTCAGGAACTGTTTCGCCCACTCTGCCTGCCGCCTGTGACGAGCTGGGTGCTTAGGGTGTCCTTACCATCTGCCCACCTCCATCATCAGCCAGGCATTCCTGGGTGGAGCTCAACCCTCAGGCCTGCAAATCCTCTACCTTCGCTGGTAATCGTATTTCTTCCCTCCCATAAAGCAAGAGCACTGTTAAGTCTATCCTCTCCACCCCTCCCACCCCCCACCCCCAA
>SJYA01002473.1:330553-359946 GCA_006410615.1 Neotragus moschatus | reverse complement strand
CACACACACACACACACACACACACACACACACCCTTCAGCTTAAAGAGGCCTTAAAATCTGAGGATGGAGGGTGAGGAGGCTGGTTTAAAGTCTCCCCCAACACACACACTCAAACACTCTCTAAAGGCACACACACATATTTGGTCACTATCTAGAAAAATTTGAAATAAGTGTACTCTTTGACACAGCAGTTCTACTTCTAGGAATCATCTTACAGGAAATCTCCAAGTGTACAAAGAAATATATACAAGGAAGTTCATTGCTGGGGACACACTGTGGATTTAATTCATAAATGAAGGTCCATTCATACGATGGAATCTCATGTAGTCATCAAAAAGAATGAGAAAAATCCATATGTCCTGACATTGAATTATGCCCAAGATATAACCTGTACAACAATATGCCTGAGATAATCCCATATGTGTCATACATACATGTGAAAGGTTATAAATAAAAACCTGTTCAAAATGTTCAGCTAGCTCTGAAGTTTAGACGATGGAGCGTTCCATTTTCTAAGTTTCTTTCATAACAAAGACCTATAACTTTGGTAATCAAGTGAGGCAGGGAAGAGCAGTAAAAAAAACAACAAACACATCTTTTAAAGGAAGGAGGGATGAACAAACACCTTCCTCTGTCTTAGCCTGTAGAAGAGGTTCCATGACACCCATGTGCAAACTCCCCAGCCAGGTCCTACAGATGGCCTTGGAAATGAGGTGTGGCTAGATACAGACTGCCCATCCGTTATAGCCCAGTGCTGGCCTGGGCCTTCTTTCCTGCCCTCACTCCCTCCCCTTCCCTGGCCTCTGTTCAGAAAAGGTCCGTGTTAGAGAACAAGCTGTCCTGTGTGCTCCTAGTTCCTCAGTGGAACTCAGTGCTTCCCAGGCCATGGTGGTGTCCATCTCCTGAAAGACTTGGCATGATGCATGGTCAATGTGAGAGGAGGGTGGGGACTTCTGGCCAGTTTTGAGGCCAGAGCTCTGCTGGGCTTTGAAGATAAAGTCCCCACTCTTCAGGAAGGGGAGTGGGGGAGCGGAAACTGGCCCCTAATCTAATCAAGGCAGGGAGGGAGGGAAAGAGCTCTGAGGTCCTGGACTTGTTCCCTGTCTCCTATCTCCTGTTGTCTGCCGAGGGAATCCAAAGAGCCAGCCTGGGAGGAAGGCTCTGGACACACCACTAAGTAGCTTTATCCTCTGGCAAGTCATTGCCCACTTAAGCAATTCTTTCCTCCCTTTCTGCTACTTTTTTCCTTTGCTTGTTTTGGTCTCGCCAAGCAGCATGCAGGGTCTTTCTTAGTTCCCTGACCGGGATCGAACCCATGCCCTCTGCACTGGAAGCACAGAGTCCTAACCACTGGGCCACCAGGGAAGCCCCTCTTTTTTGCTACTTTTTCTTTGCCTTGAGCACACGCAGCATGGGGGCCTGGAGGGGGAATGGGAGGGTGAGAGGCCACTGCCATCTTTGCATTCATGAGGGCTATGGAGAAGCACAGGGCACCCAGGGAAAATGCCCTCCACCTGGATTTCACCATCCAGACTGTGCAAAAAGAGGTGGTTGAGGGAGGGGGTTGCAGCCCAGAAGGGAGCCCCAATGCTGGGTCCACTGGTTTCCTTCAATTTCACCTCACAGGCAGTCAGTCCCTGACCACCACTCCTGGCCCCTGGACATCCTCAGCCCTGAGGGAGCCTCTCCCTTAGTACCTCTTCAGGGACTCAAAGAAATTCTCCTGGACTTCCCTGGTACTCCAGTGGTTGGGAATCCGCCTGCCAAAGCAGGGGACTCAAGTTCAATCCTTAGTCGGGGAAGATTCCACATGCCTCGGGGCAACTAAGCCCATGCACCACAATTCCTGAAGCCCGCGCACAACAAGAGAAGCCAATGCAATGAGAAGCCTGCATACTGCAGCCAGAGAGCAGCCCGTTTGCTGCGACGAGAGGAAGCCCAAGTGCAACAAGAAAGACCCAGCACAGCCAAAAATAAATGAATAAGTAATTCTCTTAAAAAAGGAAGCTTAAGAAAGAAGCTGAGACAGAGACTACAACCTGCCCTCGATCCTGATCCCACTCCCATCGCAAGCCAGCTGGCCCAGATTTCAACACACAGAATCCCTGTGGTGATCACCTCCCTCCTACCTCTGTCCCTTTGACAGACTAAGGCAGGAGGATTATTTCAAAGCTCTGGATCCCCACCCAGCCAGAATGTAGCTTTCTAATCAGAATACTCCAGTGCTGTCCTCTCCCTACAACCTTTTCAGAGCCACTGGCTTCTCCATTTCCCTGTCACTTGCCGCCAGTATCCTCTTCCTCCACCCCCCAGGTGATCAGGGCACAGGGCTGTGGGGAAGAGCTGGGACATTCACAGTTCTCCTGTGGACCATGACCCCTCCCCAGGGCTGGAGCGTGGTGGGGCGGTGAGGGGGAGGAGATGAGCAGAAGACAATCGAATAAGATGGGGAGGAAGGATGGTTGGCAGGGCCATAGAGCTGGCACCGCAGAGGCCTCTCTGCTAGGGATGAGGGAGCACCTCCGAGTTATGTTGCACGCATGCTAAGTCACTCAGTTGTGTCCGATTCTTTGCGACCCCGTAGACTGTAGCCTGCCAGGCTCCTCTATCCATGGGATTCTCCAGGCAAGAATACTGGAGTGGGTTGCCATTTCCTCCTGCAGGACATCTTCCCGACCCCAGGACAGAACCCTTGTCTCTTATGTCTCCTGCATTGGCAGACAGGTTNGATTCTTTGCGACCCCGTAGACTGTAGCCTGCCAGGCTCCTCTATCCATGGGATTCTCCAGGCAAGAATACTGGAGTGGGTTGCCATTTCCTCCTGCAGGACATCTTCCCGACCCCAGGACAGAACCCTTGTCTCTTATGTCTCCTGCATTGGCAGACAGGTTTTTTAACATAGTCCCCCAAATCCAGAGACCTCAGTCCCCCAGGAGAACAAAAATGGAGAGAACAGGTCCTTGGAGATTTTAAGACAGAAGAAAGAATTGAGGTGGAATTGGGAAGAAAGATCTCCCAGCAAGATCTTAGGGTCCTTCCAGCCAGGACCTCCCCAGCCTGCTCTTGGGCTACAGGAGAGGACTCTGCCCCAAGGCCTGGGACAGATGAATCACAGGTGTGTGTGGATGGGGGCCAGGTAGCACGTGTCCCCAGCAGAACCAGTCCAGCAGCTCTGCCCAGCAGGCCCCAGTGCTGACGCAGACTTGGGCACCCTTCCGGATGGATGCACACCTACCCCCATCCTGCCAGGCACCTTGAGGGCTGGGGGAAGGACGGTGCACAGGTGTAGCAAATCTGAACTGGCCCCAATTCAGCGAAATTCCACTTCTGCCAACTGGCTAGGAAGAAAGGAGTTCCTTAGGAAGGCTCCCCAGGATGGGGTTGCCAGCACCTCCTCTCTGTCCCCAGGTCCTTTCATCTGATTCCGGAGCCAGGACTCTGAACTGGCTCTTGGGAGCCCTTGTTTGCACAAAGGGTGGGAGCAGGACTGGGGGATTGGAAAGAACTGATGGTGTTTGGTTTTTACTTAGGACTCCCACTCAGATTAGGAGGATCTAATTGTCCTCAGACACAGCTGGGCCTCCTGCTGGTGAGGATGGGGTGGCCCTGAGTCTGGGCAGGCGCTCACGACATCAGCATTTTATGCTTTCCATCATTGCTAACATTGGTGGCCTACACCGATATCCAGCAGTCCTCCCACCTGGCTCAAACAGCTACAAGACTTCCCTCTCGTGGGAATAGCTACCATTCCCAGAGCTGGACAACTCAGGGCTTAGTCACAGGTGCCAGGCTGGCTCAGTCCAGCCCAGGCCTCCCCAGCACCAGTCACTGCCACTGCTGCCAGTGAGCTGCAGTCAGCAGGATTGAGCACATGGAGCTGGCATCAGGCCAGGAGGAAATTACTTTCCATTTTTCACCACGTCCCGCAAGGTGTGTGCTGTGCTGGGGGAGGAAATCAAACAAACCACTTGAGTGCTGGGGGTGGGACAGAAGGCCCTTTGAGGACTTATCTATACAGACCTAAGAGGTGGCCCCAAGGGCAAGAACGCAGGAGCAGCTCGTACCTGGAAAACTTGAAGTTAAATCTGCAAGGGGACTTCCTTGATGGTCCAGTGGTTAAGAACCCACCTGCTAATACAGGAGACACAGGTTCAATAGCTGGTCTGCGAAGATTCCACATGCCTTGGGGCAACTAAGCCCATGCACCACAGCTACTGAGCCCACGCACCCTACAGCCTATGCTCCACAAGAGAAGCCACAGCAATGAGAAGCCTGTGCACTTCAAAGAAGAGTAGTCCCCACTCACTGTAACTAGAGAAAGCCAGCACACAGCAACAAAAATCCAGCACAGCCAAAAATGATAATTTTTTTTTAATGCCTGCAAGGACCAGTTAGTATCGAGAGTAAGAGCCAGAGGATGAGGGAAGAAAGGGAGAAAGAAGGGACCCCAAAAAACCTGGCAGAGATCAAGCAATGTGATGTGTGCGTGTGTGTTGTATCTTTTTGCAAGCCCATGGACTGTGGCACACCAGGCTCTTCTATCCATAGATCAGGCAACAACATGGCGTTACTTCAACTCTCTCTAATCCCCACCAGCTGCCCCATAAAAACACAATCTAATTTTTTAGAAAAGGGCTTGCTTTGCAAATTCAGCTTCAAGATAAGTTCCTCCTCCCCACGGCTGCCTGCCCATCTGGAAATCTTGGACTATTCCTGAGGCAAGGTAAGGAAAGGAAAATGCCAAACCAAGGTTAGAGCTACAGTATCATCAGTCTTTAATAACTTATAGGCAAATGCTAAAAAATAGTTAATAATTATACAGGGACATACATGGCTTATAAAAACAGTCGTAAGTCTACAAAGGGAGGATGGGGGGACTCTTGGCACTTTCATACAAACACAAAAATATAGACAATTATGACTGGCACCCCCTAGAAAAGCAACCTANATATGTCCATTCTCTATGTCTGTGTCTGTATTCCTGCCCTGCAAATTCCTGTGTCTCTGTTCCTCTGTATCATATCTCTAGATTCCATATATGTGTGTTAAAATGCAATATTTGCTTTTCTCTTTCCCTTTTCTCTTTACTTTGTATGACAGACTCTAGGTTCATCCACATCACTATGAATGATCCAATTTTGTTCCTTTTTATGGCTGAGTAATATTCCACTGTATATATGTACTACATCTTTTTTTATTTTTTTAGAGCTACAGCATCATAAGGCTTTAATAACTTATAGGCAAATGCTAGAAAATAGTTAACAGTTATACAGAGGACATACATGGCTTATAAAAACAGTCGTAAGTCTACAAAGGGGGAATGGAGGGATTCTTGGCACTTTCATACAAACACAAAAATATAGACAATTATGACTGGCACCCCCTAGAAAAGCAACCTAGGGACATCCCTCAGTTGGGGTGGGGGAGCCAAGAGCTGGTCCTTCGTCCCTAAACACATCCAATCAAAAAGCCAGAGAAGAAAAACAGAAAACAGGATCGAGGTAGAGTCAGTTTACATTTAAGCCTCCACAGTCCTGCAGCCTCCACTTCCCCAGAAGTGAGGATGAGGGAGAGATGTGAGAACACATCCCATCTCCCGTCGCCCGCCCCCTGTGCTGCCTCCAAACAGGACCCCTGTTGTGCTTCTTGGTCCTCCATTGAGGTGGACAGGTCCTGCACCCTGGGACTGAGTGAGGGGCCACAGGCTCCACCTGGTTGTCCAAGTGTGCAGACCCCTACTGGTGAGGAGGGGCAGCCTCAGGTCACCGTCGCTTCTTGCCTGCCCTGGCAGCCTTCTTTCTCTTGATGATCATCTCATACAGGTGCTCCAGGCCTGGCTGCAGGCCCAGCCCATCCACAGCACTGCAGCCCTGCACATGGGTGAGTGTGGCAGTAGCCAGCTCCTGGACTGCCAGCCTCTTCTCCACCTCGGCGGCGCTCAGTGCTCCAGGCTGATCCTGCTTGTTGGCCAGGACCAACACAGGCAACCCTGGTTGTCTGAGGCCCAGCTGATTCGGTGGAGCTCCACCTTGGCCTCCTCCAGCCGCTCAGCCTCAGCAGCATCCACCACAAACACCAGGCCATCTGTCCGGCGTATGTAGGAGCGCTACAGTGGTCGAAGCTTCTCCTGCCCCCTGACGTCCCACACTTGGAAGGTGATGCCACGGGACCCCCCCCCCCAAGGGGCACCCGGATCTTCTCTGTGTTGAAGCCTTTGGTGGTGATGCTCTGGTCAAACTCTTTGAACTTGAGGCGGTAAAGAAGGGAGGTCTTTCCAGCTGAGTCCAGCCCAATGAACACAACATGGAGGGCCTGGAAGTGGGGCAAGAAGGAGGTGGTGGGCACCATCTCAGTCAAGTGGTTCCCCATTTTGAACTCTAGCTAAGATGCAGGTCTTGGGGCTCACAGAAGAGGCAGGGAGGAGACCTTGAAATTGCAGGCTTTGGGGATCACAGCTGGGTTATCTCCCGTCAGCCGTGCTCTCCCCGCTCCCCTCCGGGCCAGCCCCGCAAGTATCCACGCCGGTCTTCAGTGCGCGGGCACTGCGGAGCTGACCTGTACTACATCTTTTTAAAAACACTTTTTATTTTGTATTGGAGTATAGCTGATTAATAATCTGATAGTTTCAGGTGAATAGCGAAGGGATTCAGCCATATGTATATGTGTATCCGTTCTCCCCCAAACTCCCCTCCCTTCAAGACTGCCACATAACATTGAACAGAGTTCCGTGTGTTACACAGTTGATTCCTGTTGGTTATCTGTTTTACATAGAGTAATGTATCGCATCTTCTTTATTCATTCATCTGTCAATGGACATTTAGGTTGCTTACATGTCCTGGCTGTTGTAAATAGTGTTGCAGTGAACATTGGGGTACATGTGTCTTTTTGAGTTATGGCCTTCTCATCAAATTTATTTTTAAGCAATTAACTGAAATTCTGGAAATTAAGCTTGACACGACTCAAGAAACAAAAACGTTAAGTGACAAGGACTCACTACAGTTCAAAAAGGGCCCACAGACTCTCCTTCTCCTTAAATGTGACTTAGAGTGGAGAATTTCAGTGCTTTCCTTTCTTCCCAGCAGTGAGATTCACGCAGATTTCTTCTCAGCTCTGATTTCCAAAAAAGTCAGGGCTTACTTCTCCATCACCTTTGGCGGGCTTGACTCATAAGCTCGAGCCACAAATGACTCAGGTGAGCAAGAGCCACAAAGACCTGTACCTCCAGCTTAGAGGAACCTCAGAGCCCAGCCTGCCATCAGGGTCAAGAATCTAAAGGCTCACCTATGGGCTGAGAATGATGTGGACAGAGTTACTAGAATACAGGCCTATTACCACCAGGGCGTTGCTGAAGCTTAGGGTTGAGAAGTTAGGGCTGTGTTGAGGAGCCCTCATACCCTCTCTTCCCCTTCTCCTGACCCAGGGCCAGAAATCGGTGGTCCAGTGATAGAGACCTATTGAGTTTCCAGAAGCTGACATGTTTTGAGCCTGTATGGTTAGAGTAGATTATAAACAGTAATAAACAGACCCATAAAATTGCTCAACACAATGGAAGGTTATTTTTTGCTCCTAACAGTACAGTAGCATTGGAAAAGTGCTGTTGGAAAAAGCAAAGGAAATGTGACTTTGTGCCCTGTTGCCATTCTGGGACTCAGGCTGATGGTGACATTGGCATCTTTAAAACTTGGTTTCCAGGAGAATGCAGGACAGGAGAGCTGAGGCAGTGCATTTCCTTCTCTGTCAGCCAGAAAAGAGGAATGAGCGTGAAGGAGTAAGTCTGGGAGGATTATGTGGGCCAAAGCGAGGAGCAGCGGACACCATCTGCACTCACGTTCTGCTGGAGAGAAACCAGCCGTATGTCATCTTCCTCCCCGCAGCTACAAGGAGAGCTGGGACCTGGGGCCTGCTAGCTGTCCAGAGAAGCAGCGAAGGCTTTTATTGGCTGGTCAGCCACCACAGAGCCAGTTCTACTTCTCTGGTGTCTGGAGCAGCTTCTGGTAAAATAGGAAGGGACTTGGGGGCCTGAGCACAGTGACTGCAGCAAAGGTGAGGACTTGTTTGCAGAGAGTATACTGAGTTTCCTTCCCACCAGGAGCAAGAAAGGTAAGCAGTGGCCTCGAGAGCTGATTCTGTCTGTGGACACAACAGCTGCTCTCTGGAGGGAAATTTCCTGTTCCTGGCAAGCTGGTCAACTTCTCTCCTCCAGAACAGAGTTATCAGTCGGCAGAAATGAGTTCCAGGGGGCTTATGAAACGTTCGTTCACTTCGTGTGACTGCAGGAGTAGAGATAGGAAGTCAGTGCCATTGAACAGACAAAGGAGAATGAGACAGAGTCCTGTCTGCTTTCCGAGGAGCCCGAGCATCTGACTCTCTGAAAGTGCAGGGTGTCCTTGAGGAAAGTTCTGCTGACAGTTCGCAGATGCTGGGGGGGAGTGCTCTGAGAGCAGCAGCGCCAGGACAGGAGCCCTCCTTTATTACGACCCACCCCTGTGCAGGTAAAGAGCTGAGGCGGAACCAGCATGCGCGGATTCTCTTCCCCTCTGCCCTTGGCCCAAGGGCAACCACACAAAATGGGATTAATTGGGATTATGGGGGCTTTGGCTGCTTGGCTGCTACTCAAGGATGAATGCTTAATTTATGTCTCAGTGATCTTGACTCCTGCCTGATTAAACTGGTTCACTCGGGCCATTGTTTGCCAAGGACTTTCCTTTCGAAAGAGTGGCTACAGGTGGTTCTTTTGTGTGACAGACTTTTAGCTTTGCTACAGTACATGGCTCTAATGGATGGCTGCAATACCACCTTTCTCAGAAATCACTAAAAGCACAAATAAATTCAATAGGTTCTCCCTTCACCTTTCAGGGCTTTTCTTGTGATGGCAAAGTGTCAACAGGTGTGATTATTCAAGAAGATACAGAACAGATGTGGAATTATTACTGTGTATTAGAAAAGAGCATTTGTTTGGAAAATATCCACTGAGTAGAGATGTTATTAAGATTCAGAGCGTCTCACCTCCCCTTAGCAACTCACTCCTGCAAATCAAAAGGTGCCCGTTGGAGTCCCCAGTCCTGATGGTGCCTGGNTGAAGGGCTCAATAACTTGTCTAATGTCGTGCGTCCTCAGTCAAGTCCAACTCTTTGCCACCCCATGGACTGTGGCCCACCAGGCTTCTCTGTCTATGGAATTTTCCAGACAAGAATACTGGAGTGGGTTGCCATTTCCTTCTCCAGGAGATCTTCTCAACCCAGGGATGGAACACTTGTCTCTTGAGTCTTCTGCATTGGCAAGCAGATTCTTTACCACTGGGCCACCTAGAAAGTCCCTGTCTAACATCACACATAGCTACTAAATTGCTGAGCAAGGATATGTCTGAATCCAGTGCCTCAGCCCCTCACCACTTACCTATTCAGTCTCTCTAGTCAGGGAGATTATTAGCAGAATTCCCTCCGTTTCTGGTCAGAGTGCCTGCCATAGCAGACCCTACCTTGCTCAAATTGATAAAGGCAAAATTCTTCACTTCACAGGGTGTTTGCTGACTTCATTCATACTGTTTGCGCTGCACGAGCCAAAGAAACTACGAAGACACCGTGGATGTGCAGACCACAAGTGCCTGGCTTCAGAGGGCTTATACTCCAGTGAGGAAGACAAGGCTGGTCACTGACAGGGAACACTGGGACTTTGTAAATCATGAGATAAGCGTGTGTAAGACTTCAGAGGAGGGAAAGTGTCAACTAGAAGCTCCTGGAAAGGTTTCCAGAAATTAATGAGTCCTGTGTAGGACTGGTTGGGAGGTGGACAGCACTGTGTGGCATCTCCCCAGTCACTATAGCCTGATTTAATCTGGGCAGCACCGAAGAGGAGATGTCACAAAGGGGCAGTGTGACCAGAGGCTAACAGTGATTACCTGCAGGGAGAAAGGTAAAACTGAACGTGGAGAAGGGAATCAGTGGAGAAGGGGATCAAAGGAGAAGCAAAAAAAAAATTTTTTTTTTTTAGTATATATGCTGCCCAAACGAGCACAAGGAGAAGCAAATTTTAACTATGCTATTTACATTTTTACAAGGAAGCCGGATTCCTGCACTTATTATGCTTCACAATATTAACTTTTTAGAAAACTGTCTGTAAGGGTGATTAGAAAAGAGGAGAATGGGGACTTCCCTAGTGGTCCAGTGGCTAAGACTCTGCCCTCCCAATACAGGGTGCCCTGGTTTGATCCCTGGTTAGGGAACTAGATCCCACATCTTGTGACTTAGAGTTTGTATGCCACAACTAAAAGCTGATGAAGCAAAATACATAAATATCAAAAAAAGAAGAAGAAATAAAAAGAAAAGGAGAGGGAAGCCATTGCCAAACAGGAGGGCTTAGCCCTTCCTATCCACTAGCTCCCATCTGTTTAGCACCAGCCTGCCTTGCACCTCCTCTTCCCCTTCCTGCTACAAACCAGCCACCTGGTTTTCCTTAACAGCGGCAGGGAGCTTCCCCAAATCCCTTAAGAGATCAAGACCTTAAGTAATTAGCTTTTACACCCCCACCCCCATGTTGGGGGCTGGCAGGATGCAGCAGGAGCTAAGGAACAGGAAAGGAACTGAGTTAGCAGAGGGGAATACAGCACAGACCAGGAGGTTCGGAACAACTGGCCTATTTAAGTAGCCACTGTATGTTAAGCTGTGGTCAAGGAACTTGGCATACTTTTCCTTTTATTCTTTTCTTTCTTTAAAAAGAAAAAATTTTATTTTTGGCCTCAAAGCTTGCAAGAACTTAATTCTATGACCAGGGAGGGATAGAACCCTCACTCTCAGCAGCGGAAGTGCAGAGTCCTACCACTGGACAACCAGGGAATCCCCAATACTCCTTTTTAAATATACAACTCATACCATGTCATAAGTAGAATTACTCTAAAAAGAGGAGAGAAGACCACAGAAAGGTGAAGTAACTTGTCCAAGGTCGCTCAGCTAAAAACTGGCCAAACTCGGCTTGGATAAAATGGCTGTCAAATCAAAAATACAAAGAGAAAGAGAGAACATGGAAACTGAAAACAGACACATTGTTTTGTGTTTCTTCCACAATCTTTGACACTTCTTTGACATTTCTCCTACATCTCCTGGGCCTCACACACAAGAGGGAAATTATAACTTGATTATCTGATAAGGGAGTTGAAACTGGAAGTCTCACCCCACCCTTCGTCCTTTGCCTTTGCCCAGAAAGGTGTTGATGAACAAATGGGAAGGAGGAGGTGGGGCAAGGTGGGGGTGAAGGAAGGGGCTCAGTTTGTCAGGGTAACACCAGTCTATGGGCCTATACCAGTCCAGTCTCCTTTAAAATGGGAACTCCTGGTCCCATTTCCACAACCAGCCTGGGGCCCAGGGAGCCTTCCTCCATTAGTCACCATTTTTTATACTGGCAGCCTCAGTTCTGCAGCCCTTTCTCTCCACAAGATCACAGCCCAGGTCCTAGTACACTGGAGGATTCACAATGCTCAAGAACATTCTTACTTTGAGCATTCGTGGATGGAGTGCCTGCCAGTCTAAAGGCTTCAGTGAAATGGATCAGGACATGCGCTCATAGAGTGGACATTACAATGAGGAGTAGGGAGGGACAGATAATGACTAAAGAGGGTCATTTCAGATAGTGATATAAGCCATCGAAGAAAATAAAACAGGGAAATGTGCTGGAGAGTGACTGGGGGGAGAGCTACTTTACATGGAGGAGAGGGTGCTCATGAAGGCCTCTCCAGTGGTGACATCAGAGGCAAGATTGAGTGGACAAGAGGCAAGGAAGCATTCCAGACAGAAGGACAGATTAGCTGGGACCTACCTGCTTCCTTCCATTGACTCCCTGACCTGGTTAGATTCCAGCTGCTGAGTGAAGGTTCTTCCTCAGAGCTGTCTCCCCACCAGACTAAGCACCACTGAGCCCAGAAGCTGGTTCTTCACAGCCACAGCTCCCCAGTGCCCAGCACTGTGCCTGCCACACAGCAGGCAATCAGGAAATCCTCCATAATTCATGACTTATAATAGATGAGCTAAATATACTCAAGGGGTGCCTTGAGTGTGGGAACCAAGCACCCAGCCTTAGCTGGGAGCTGGTCTGGGGTCCCTGACACCTTGGGGGTTGGGAGGGATACCTAAAAACCGTGTACTTCCAGGCAAGGTCTGGGTAATACTGAACCCTCAGGCCTTGGGGAAGAGGGATTTTTTAGAGGAGAAAAACAGGCCATGTGAGGGATGACAGTGGAGGGATAGCCCCCCCGCCCTCAAGGCCTGGTGATCTGAACCCTGGGCTGAGAGTCATCATGACTCCTGTCCTGACAAGTAGCCTGACTTAGAAAAACCACTTTTCCCTAGGAGCTTTGATTCCCTCAGCATGTAATGAGGGGCTTAGAGATTCCAGGTCCCTTTCTGCAGGATGGCCCAGGCTCTGGAGTAGGGGAGGGTACAGGATGGGTGAGGCTCACCTAGGAAGCAGCTGAGGACATCCTTGTCTCCACTGCTTCCCAACCCAGGACCTGTCTGAGGGCACAACTGAAGGGAGGGGAGGAGTCTGCAGGAGGAGGGATGGGAGGAGAGTGGTGGCCCAGGAGTAGGTTCAGACTGGAAATCACAAAGACCCATATTTCAAATCCCAGCTTTTCTTCCTCAAGAACAAAACAGAGGGAATTCCCTGGGTGTCCACTGGTTACAACTGTGTTTTCCACTGCACAGAGCACGGTTACATCCCTGGCTGGAGAAAAGAGACTCCATGGCCAAAAAAAACAAGAATAAAATGGGGAAAACACAACCTACTACTTAGAATGAGTGTGAAAAGAAAAAAGAAAAACTGAGAGGGAGGGGCCTTTGAAGACCCTTTTCTCCTACCAGGGGCCCATTCAGAGACAGCTCATCCAAAACAAAGTCCGAGAGCCCAGGTCAGGGCAGAAAAGGAGCNATAAAATGGGGAAAACACAACCTACTACTTAGAATGAGTGTGAAAAGAAAAAAGAAAAACTGAGAGGGAGGGGCCTTTGAAGACCCTTTTCTCCTACCAGGGGCCCATTCAGAGACAGCTCATCCAAAACAAAGTCCGAGAGCCCAGGTCAGGGCAGAAAAGGAGCAGATGCTGCCCCCTGGTGCATGAGTCTGTCACTGTCTAAACCTGAAGCAAAGTGGGTAGAGCGAAGTTGGACAGGATCCTATTCTTCCTTCTGGGGTCTTTTTGTTTCTTTTTCTGGCCATGCCACCCAGCTCGTGGGCTCTTAGATCCGCTACCAGGTATTGAACCCTTGCCCTTGGCAGTGAAAGCTTGGAGTCTTAACCACTAAACTAACCACAAGGGAATCTCCCTGGAGTCTTCCTTTCAGATAATACCTTCACTACAGCTTGAATGTACAGAGAGAATGGAAAAGCCACCCTTTTCAAGTTGTTTTTGTGGAGGTAAGATTAGATGTAAATGAACATTTTCTGAGCAGGAAATCTGATTTCAGTGACATTTCTTATGCTTTTGCTGCTAACTCACTGCTAAGTTACTTTAGTCGTGTCCGACTCTGTGCGACCCTGTGGTCTGCAGC
Organism: Neotragus moschatus; assembly: GCA_006410615.1. NCBI lineage: Eukaryota > Metazoa > Chordata > Mammalia > Artiodactyla > Bovidae > Neotragus > Neotragus moschatus. The sequence goes on along the minus strand of SJYA01002473.1, from coordinate 346,407 downwards.
CTACCAGGCCCCTCCGTCCATGGGATTTTCCAGGCAAGAGTACTGAGGGGCTAATAGGGCAGAGGCGGGAGGAGGCTGGAGGGCGGAGAAGGTTGGGAAGAGGCAGTTGCAGCAGGTTGTGGTGTCTTAGGAGACAGATCCACTCGGGGACAGATGCCAGCATCCATCTGCACAGGAGACTGGCACTTGGGGAGACCTTGGCATCAAGAGGGGCCTTGGGTGATCAGCCAGAAACAGCAGCCAGAGCCCCAAGAGGGTGACCGTGCCATGGGAGCAACAGCCAACAGCTGTGAGGGGGGAGGAACAAGCCCACCAGAGAGAGACAGAGAGGTGAGTTAAGGGGAGAGAACCAGGCTCACGCTGTGCAGGGAACTCGCTGTTGGCCAGTTATCCGAGCTGAGGGACTCTTCAGAGCTTTAACAAAGGGGTTAATCTCCAGAAACCTTATATGTTTGATTCAGCTGCCCACTCTAATATTCTTGCCTGGAAAATCCCATGGATTGCGGAGCCTGGTAGGCTACCGTCCATGAGGTCGCAAAGAGTCAGACACGACTGAGCAACTTCACTTTCACTTTTAAAAATGTATTTACTTATCTGGCTGTATCCGATCTTAGTTGTGACACACAGGCTCCAGAGCACTCAGACCTAGTTGCCCCGAAGTACGGGGGAATCTTAGCTCCACACCAGGATCGAACTCATGTCCCCTACATTGGGAGGCAGATACTTAACCACTGGACCACCAGGAAGTCCCTGATTCAGCTTCTTGATTTCATAGATCTCTGTCAAGTCACACATGTTATCTGGCCCACACAAATGGGTGCATGCTTATATTGGGGAGTTTGTCTGAATCATCTGGAGGACTTGATACACACAGAGCTGGCACGTCCTTCCAGAATTTCTGATTCAGAAATTTGAAGAATTTGTCAGACCCAAGCGAAGCATATTGTCTCATTGGACCCTCATCCAGTCATTCAACACATATTCATAAAAAATCAGGTATATTCAGAGCACTACCATAGGTGCTGAGAATAGACCAGCAAATGAAAGGTTTCCCATCAAGGTGAAAGTACAGCACTAAGGGCTGTATATCTGTGAATATACCTACATTTTATGTGTCTGTGTCCATATCTACATGTATATCTATTCCATGTGAGCATCAAGAGTGTCAAAGACACTTGGCAGCCAACAGAAATACAAGACCAGGGAGAGGGGGATATGAAAGGAAGGCTCAGGGTGAGTAGGTGTAGATAGTTTGCAAGACTTCAAATGGAATCATTTCTATTTTACAGGCAAGAAATGACTTTCCCTAGGGTGTTCTCATTGAGACTTTCCCATGTGCTTGCATTTCTATGGATAGACTTGCAAGTATGCTCGTCAGAGAGGCATTCTTATCATTCGCAATTAAAATATCAGGACCCTCGGTTTAAAAAAACTTGAGGCCCCAGTGGTTAGCAGGATGCTTGAATGCAAATCTTTACTTCTTTTCACATTAGTCAAGATGCTTAGCCTCTCAGCACTTTCGTCTATAACAGTGCTTTCAAGAAACAAGTGAGTCACACACATAACTTTTTTTCTTACTTTGGCCACTTTGTGGCCTTTAGGATCCCAGTTCTCCAACCAAGGATGGAACCCGGACTCCTGCATGAAGGCGCTGAGGCCTAACCACTGGGCAGTTCCATCCCGCAGGTAAATTTAAATACTCCTATGCATATAAAAATAATAAAGAGAAGTAAGTGAAATTAAGTTTAATATGTTCTTTAACTCGAGATATCTCAGAAATTCTCTGGTGGTCAGTGGTTAGCACTCCATGCTTTCAAAGACAAGGCAGGGGTTCCATCTCTCAGAGTTCTTGTAAATCCTGAGGCACACCATCGCCCACCCCTCCACCCATACACACACAAAACAAATATCTAAAATATCATTTCAAGATGTAACTAATATCACCGTTACAGAGATATGTTACAATTTTTTTTAATGTTACAATTTTTAATACTAAGTCTTTGAAATCCCATGTGTGTTTTCCACTTTCAGTACCTCTGAATCGGGCGGAACCACCTGCCCAGAGATCTCTGGCTGCATGTGACTAGTGGCAGTGACGGTTCTGATCAACATGTTTCCTGTTGTTTAGTCGCTAAGTAGCGTCCGACTCCTTGGGACCCTGTGACTCGCCAGGCTCCTCTTTGTCCATGAGATTTCTTAGGCAAGAATTCTGTCATCGGTTTCCATTTCCTCCTCTAGGGGATCTTTCCGATGCAGGAATCGAACCCATGATTCCTGTCTTACAGGCGGATTCTTGACAATCTGAGCCACCAGCGAAGCCTGCAGCTGAGGAGGACAGGCAGGAAAAGGAGGTCCTAGGCGGAGGGAGCTTTAGGTAGGAAGCCCGGGATCCGTTTGGTTCCTAGAAGCACGGAAGGACAAGGGCGCTGGAGTTGGCGTGANAGGCTGACTTAAAATTCAGTATTCAAAAAACTAAGATCATGGCATCTGGTCCCATCACTTCATGGCAGATAGACTGGGAAAATGTGGAGATAATCACAGATTTTATTTTCTTGGGCTCAAAAATTTCTGTGGACAATGACTGTAGCCAAGAAATTAAAAGATGCTCGCTCCTTGGAAGAAAAACTTTGACAAACCTAGACAGCATATTAAAAAGCTGAGACATCACTTTGCTGACAAAGGTCCATATAGTCAAACTATGATTTGTCCAGTAATCTTGTACTAATGTGGGAGTTGGACTATAAAGGCTGAGCACCAGAGAACTGACAGTTTCAATGTGTGGTGTTAGAGAAGATTCTTGAGAGTTCCTTACACTGCAAGGAGATCAAACCAGTCATTCCTAAAGGAAATGAACCCTGAATATTTTTTGTAAGAACTTTTGCTGAAGCTCCAGTACTTTGGCCACCTGATGCGAAGAGCCAACCTATTGGAAAAGACTGATGTTGGGAAAGATTGAGGGCAGGACTAGAGGGGGGCGATGAGAATGAGGTGTAGGATGGCATTATTGAATGGCATCAATGGCATCAATGGATGGACATTAGTTTGAGCAAACTCTGGGAGACAGTGAAGGACACGGAAGCCTGGCGTGCTACAATCCGTGGGATTACAAAGAGTCAGACATCACTGAGCAACTGAACAACAACAGCAAAGGCTCTCTTCATCCTTCAATTCCAGGTAACCGTTCAGATTACTGGAAAGCAACTGAAAAGCCTCACAGCTATCTCCACTTACTCTCAATGCATACCATAATTNGGCGTGCTACAATCCGTGGGATTACAAAGAGTCAGACATCACTGAGCAACTGAACAACAACAGCAAAGGCTCTCTTCATCCTTCAATTCCAGGTAACCGTTCAGATTACTGGAAAGCAACTGAAAAGCCTCACAGCTATCTCCACTTACTCTCAATGCATACCATAATTGTACAGTCTGGTTTCTTGTATTGATATGGGCAGAGTTGAAACTCAAAACTTATCAAGCATTGGAACTTATTAGAGTTTTGTCTGTGTGTCTGTGTCCTTTTTGTCCTTGTACCCTTTTAGAAATGGCAATGTCTAGCTTTATGCCTGAGTATCACATGCCAACTTTCTAAAGGGAACTTATCCACCTTCCCGGAAAGTCAAACTCTACTCATCCTCTCCTTACCACCCTCTCCCAGGAGTAATTGATTTTTCTTGTTCAAACAAATCTAAGCCCTTTATGCTGAATTACAAATATTTTCCTTCTATTCTCCTCTCAGTGTGATTTTTTTTTCTTCAGTTATTCTTATAAGAATGGGAAATAGGGAAGTAGTTGGAGAAACAAGTTGGAGAGGGGAACAGTGTTTTCTTGGTCTCAGGTTGGTTAAAATTCTCAGTTCTTTGGAAATTTTTCCATTTGCCTTATTTTTCAAAAGTTATTCATCTTGGCAGCTCTTTGTGAAACATTTTCACAATTTTACCCTTTTCATTCTATATCTGAATTCTTTATTTCCTCTTCTGCCAAATTATGCTTACTACTTTTTGTAAGTTACTTCCAAAACAATTATTTAAAGGGGATATTTAAGAATAAACATTCCTTAGAGCTTTTTTGTGCAAATTAAATAGCCATGCTATGATGAGCTTACATTATAGAAGCATATATATTAATCCAACAATTCTATGGATGAAGAGAGATTTCAAGAGGAAAAAATACAGGGCTTAATTCCAAAGTTTATTAGATATTTAAAAAAAATTTCATTACTGGAAAAAATATAAGTAGCATGATCAAATATTTGCTTCTCTTGTGCATTATTGAAATTTATCTAGATGACTGTGTTTTTATAGACAAATTCTGTTATTTTTGCCTTTTCCAAACCTTACATATTGAGGATTTTTTTGCATTTTATCATCACTATTAATAATAAACTTCCATTTCAGAATTCACAAAAGTATAAGTATTTGTTGACCTTTATTCATGAGAAATGCTGGATTGGATGAAGCATAAGCTGGAATCAAGATCAATGGAAGAAGTATCAGTAACATCAGGTTAGATTACACCACCCTCATGGTATAAAGCAAAGAGGAACTAAAGAGCCTCTTGATGAAAGTGAAAGAGGGGAGTGAAAAAGCTGACGTAAAACTCAACTTTCCTAAAAGTAACATCATGGCATCCAGTCCCATCAATTTATGGTAAATAGATGGGAAAACAATGGAAAGAGTGACAAATTTTATTTTCTTGGGCTCCCAAATCACTGCAGATGGTGACTGCAGCCATGGCATTAAAAGATGCTTACTCCATGAAAGGAAAAAAAAATAATAAAAAACTATGACCAACTTAGACAGCATATTAAAAAGCAGAGACCTTACCAACAAAGGTCTGTCTAGTCAAAGCTATAGCTTTCCCAGTGTCATGTATGGATGTAAGAATTGGACCATAAAAAAATCTGAATGCTGAAGAATTGATGCTTTTAACTAAGGTGTTGGAGAAGACTGTTGAGAGCCCATTGGACTGCAAAGAAATCCAACCAGTCAATCCTAAAGGAAATCAGTCCTGAATATTCATTGGAAGGATTGATGCTGAAGCTGAANTTTTTGGAGCAGGGAGTTGGAATAGGAGCTTGCTCCGTCCACTCCACGCATCGACCTGGTATTGCAGTACCTCCAGGAACGGTGCATCCCCTTGGGGGCTATCACTGAAGTGCCTAAAAACAAAAGTTGGTTTTCTTTATGATTAAGCTAGCTGAAGTAAGTTTGTTTTCTATGCTTTTCTGACAGTGTTTTTAATCTTGACGACTGTGGAGTAAATACAACGTTTCTGTAGTTCTCTTTCTGATCAAGTATAACTGTGAATTTGCTCCAATACTACCTTTTGCCCAGCAGTCTTGGAAGGAAATTTCCCAGATTTTCACTTGGCCCAAGCTACAAAAGGGAGTAGCCAAGCTCCCATTTAATATTCCCAGTTTCTTCTCCAAAGCACTGGCTTGGCTTTATTGTCTTGGGATATGTTCAACATTAATCAAGTGTTCGTGTTTTCTGATTTCACGCAGTTCCTGGGGAGACCCACTAAGATCCACCTGGAGTCTAGGTTAATATGATGGGCTTTAAAGTCAGTGTGTGTTGGTTGTACTGGTATTTCATTTATACAGGTGTCTGACTGACAAGGAGAGCTCAAGTGCCACTGAAGAAGTTCTATTATTACTTAGAAGAGAAGAGGGCCTAAAGTAAGACCACCGTGTCTTCTGGATAGGTAAGGCAGGCAGTTCAGGTCAGCACAAGTTCAAATCATGTTTAAGCCAGAGCAACTTACCCATATTATCCCCATATTATCTCCTTTTTGTCCTTTTCCACTGACTCCGGCGTTCAATCAAGATCTAGGTGCTGGGTGCCTGTCTAAGTGCATCGGACAGTGTGGTGGGAAAGCAGCCGCTGTGGGAATTGGAAAAGACCATGATGCTGTGAAAGATTGAAGGTGGGAGGAAAAAGAAAGACAGTGGATGAGATGGTTGGATGGCATCACTGAATTAATGGACATGAGTTTGAGCAACACCAGGAGACAGTGAAGGACAAGGAAGTTTGCAGCAGTCCATGGGGTCAAAAAGAGTCAGACAGGACTTAGCAACTGAACACCACCATATCCTCTATCCCAGGACATTTTAGTAAATGGATTTTTGGAGCAGGGAAGTTGGAGTAGAACTTTACTCTGTCCCCTCCATGCATCAACCTGGTATTGTAGTACGTTCAGGAATAGTGCACCCCTTTCAGGGAAAAGAGAAAGTATGAACAACAGGCTTGTTAGTGTCTTCCTCATTTTGTTCTGGGTACCTGTCTCATGTGAAGGTTTCTGTTTTGTTTTACCAACATGTGATTTTCTGTTTTCTTGTTGGGGCAGTATACTTAGGAGTACTATTTCTTGTGAGGGTCATATCTGTGGACCAATATTATGCAAATTTTCTTTTATCTTTCAAAACACTGTAATAAGGAGGTATCCAAATCCTTTAGTAGTTTTGTTTCTTTTTTAATACTGGATTATTTCTTTTATCCGGTGGACAAGGCACTGCTCCCAACATCTAACAGATCTCTGAAACAGTTTGGGTTACTGGAGTCTTCAAAGAGACTCTCAGCTCTAGGAAGTTTTAAAATTCTCGACCCCACCCAAGTATGTTTTCCCTAAAAGAAGAAACTGAAGAACAAAAAGGTTAAGAAACTTGTGAAAGTCACCCAGCTAGAAATTAGCTGAAGTGGGCTTTGAACAATATCTATGAAACAGATATTGTTCCTCCACAATCTCTGAAACTTCCTTACCACTTCCCTTACATCTTCTGGGCCTCTCACCCGAGAGGGAACCTGTCACTTGATTAAAGATAAGAGAGCTGAAACTGGCAATCTCACCCACACCCTTCATCCTTTGCCTTTGCCAGGAAAGGCATTGATAAACAAATAGCAAGGAGGAGGTGGGGCAAGATGGGGGTGAAGGAAGGGGCTCAGTTTGTCAGGACAACACTGGGACCTACCCCAGTCGAGTATCCTTTAAATGGGAACTCCAGTCCCCACCTCCACATATAGCCTAGGACCCAGGGAGCCTTCCTCCATTAATGACCATTTTGTTTCCTGGCAGCCTCATTTCTGCAAGCCTTTCTCTCCACAAGATCACAACCCAGGACCTAGTGCATTGGAGGATTTCCTAGAGAGAACATTCAAATGCTCTTACTTTGAGCAGTCATGGATGGAGTGCCTACCAGGTTGAAGGCCTCAGTGATATGGATAAGAACCTGCCCTCATAGAGTGGACATTGTAATGAAGAGTAGGGAGAGGCAGACAGTGACTCANCATTGGAGGATTTCCTAGAGAGAACATTCAAATGCTCTTACTTTGAGCAGTCATGGATGGAGTGCCTACCAGGTTGAAGGCCTCAGTGATATGGATAAGAACCTGCCCTCATAGAGTGGACATTGTAATGAAGAGTAGGGAGAGGCAGACAGTGACTCAAGAGGGTCATTTCAGATAGTGACATAAGCCATCAAGGAAAATAAAAGAGGGAAATGTGCTGGAGAGTGACTCGGGGGAGAGCTACTTTACATGAGGAGGGGGTTGCCCATGAGGACCTCTCCAGTGGTGACATCAGAGTCAAGTTTAAGTGGCCAGGAGGCAAGGAAGCCTTCCAGACAGGACAGGACAGACTAGCTGGGACCTACCTGCTTCCTCCCATTGGCTCCCTGCCCTGGGTCAGATTCCAGCTGCTGAGTGGAGGGTCTTCCTCAGAGCTGTCTCCCCACCAGACTAAGCACTGAGCCCAAAGCTGGTTCTTCTCAGCCACAGCTCCACAGTGCCCAGCACTGTGCCTGCCACCCAGTAGGCAATCAGGAAATCTTCCATGATTCATGACTACATGATGGACTGACTAAATATATTCAAGGGTTTCCTTGAGTGTGAAATGTAAGCACCCAGCCTTAGCTGGGAGTTTCCTGATCTGGGGTCCCTGACACCTTGGGGGTTGGGAGGAATACCTATAAAACCCTGTACTTCCAAGTAAGGTCTGGGTAATATGGAAGACTCAAGCCTTTTCCGGGGGAGAGGGATTTCTTAGAGGAGAAAACCAGAGGTCATGGGAGGGATGACCCTGGAGAGACAGGCCCTCCCTTAAGGCCTGGTTGGCTGAACCCTGGGCTGAGAGTCATCATGAGTCCTGTCCTGACCAGTGAACTGGCTTGGAAAAGCCACCTCACCCCTTGGAGCCTTGGTTTCCTCAGCATGTAATGAGGGGCTTAGAGATTCCAGGTCCCTTTCCCCAGGACAACCCAGGCTCTGGAGTAGGGGAAGGTACAGGATGAGTAGAACTCACCGAGGAAGCCCTGAGGACATCCTTGTCACCACTGCATCCCAGCCCAGGACCTGTCTGAGGGCACAACTGAAGAGAGGAGGGGAGTCTGCAGGAGGAGGGACGGGAGGGGAGACGAGGTCCCAGAGCGGCTTCCTCCAGGGAATGACAAAGACACGTATTTCAAATCCCAGCTATGCTTCCTCAAGAATAAAACAAAGCAGGAATTCCCTGGCTGTCCACTGGATACAACTCTATTCTCCCACTGCACAGAGCACAGATTACTTCCCTAGCTGGGGATTTAAGATTCCAAAATCAAAAAAAAGAAAAGAATAAAAAGGGGGAAAACAAACCTACTACTTAGAATGGGTGTGAATTTAAAAAAGAAAAACTGAGGGGAAGGGGCCCTTAGATACCCTTTTCTCCCGCCAGGGGCCCATTCAGTGGCAACTCATCCAAAACCAAGTCCCAGAGCCCAGGCCAGGGCAGAAAAGGAGCAGTTGCTGCCCCCTAGTGGATGAATCTGTCACTGCCTAAATCGAAGCAAAGGGGAGGAGTCTAGTTGGACAGGTTCCTTTCCTTCCTTCTGGGGTCTTTTTGTTTGTTTCTCTGGCCATGCCACCAGAGTTTGTGGGATCTTAGTTCCCCTACCAGGTATTGAACTCTTGCAAGCACTTGGCAGTGAAAGCGTGGAGACCTAACCACTGAACTGCAACAGAATTCCCCTGGAGTCATCCTTTCAGACAGGGCTTTCACTACAGTTGAGGTTGGGAATGGAAAAGCCATCCTTTTCATTTTTTTTTTTTTTGTAGGCTTTAAGATGAGATGTAAATGAACATTTTCTGAGCAGGAAATCTGATTTCAGTGACATTTCTTTTGCTTTTCCTGAGGGCCTAATAGCTGGAGCTGGGAAGGCACAGGTGGGAGGAGGCTGGAGGCTGGAGAAGATTGTGAAGAGGCAATTGCAGCAGTTTGTGGTGTCTTAGGAGACAGATCCACTCAGGGACAGATTCCAGCATCCATCTGCACAGGGGACTGGCACTAGGGGAGACCCTGCCCTCAGGAGGGCCATTGAGTGATCAGGAAGGAACAGCAGCCAGAGCTCCAAGAGGGTGACAGTGCCATGGGAGCAACAGCCAACAGGTGCCGGATGAGAGGAATATGCCTACCAGAGGGAGACAGGGAGGTGAGTTGAGGGGAGAAAGCCAGGCTCACAGTATGCAGGGAACTCGCTGTCGGTCAGTTATCTGAGCTGAGGGACTCTTTAGAGTGTTCACAACAGGGACCAGTCCCCAGAGACCTTACATGTTTGATTCAGCTTTTTTAAGAAATATTTTTTATTTGCCTCGCAGCTTGGGCAAATTTTAATTCTGGACCAGGGGTCGAACTTGTGTCCCCTACACTGGGAGGCAGATTCTTAACCACTGGACCACCAGAAAGTCCCTGATTCAGCTTCTTGGTTTCATAGATTTCTGTCAAGTCACCCATGTTGTCTGACCCACATTGGAAGGGGGTGTAACTTTGACTGGGTGCATGCTCTGATGAGAGTTTGTCAGAATCATCTGGAGGACTTGGTAAAAACAGATTGCTCGGGCCTCCTTCCAGAATTTCTGATTCAGTGTGTCTCAGGCCCTCAGGCCCAAGAACGTGCATTTCTAACAAGTTGTAAGGGGATAACGATGCTTCTGGACTGGGGACTACTCTAGAGGGACCACTGACATGGAAGATGAATTCTACTCCCAGCCTGACATATCCAGAGAAGCCCCTGGGCAGATTACTTATCTCTCTCAGCCTCAACCTCTTCCGTAAATGGGATGAAAATATTTATCTCTTAGTGTCATTGTGAGAATTAAAGAAGGTAAAATGTGTGAAGGACTCAGAAAAGGGGTTTACACAAAGTCCTCCTAGCTATTTAGCTTATCTCCATGAATAAAAAATTTGGCCCAGGAAGCCAGTTTCATCTTCCTCAGAAAACATACAAAATGCCATATGCAAGTTGACCACCAACTGCCATTTCTTTTTCAACGTGTGTGACTTAAAGCATTGTTTCTAACCTTTAGTGTTCGCACAAGGGACTTCCCTGGTGATCCAGTGCCTAAGACTATGTGCTCTTGTGCAGGGGGCCAGGTTCCATCCCTGGTCAGAGAGCTAGCTCCCACATGCTGCAACTGAGTGTTCACATGCTACAGCTAAAAGATCTCACGTGTTGCCCACATGCGACAACGAAGATCGAAGATCCCTCGAGCCGCATCTAAGACACAGGGCAGCCAAATAAAATGAAATTTAAAAAGCACATGGGCAGTAGCGACACAGACCTACAGAAAAATCTTGTGGACACAACAGGGGGAAGGAGAAGGTGGGATGAATGGAAAGAGTAGCACTGAAATATACATACAATGCATGCATGGGTGTGTGCTAAGTCACTTCCATCAAGTTCGACTCAGTGATCCTAGGGACTGTAGTCCACCAGGTTCCTCTGTCCATGGATTCTCCAGGCAAGAATACTGGAGTGGGTTACCATGCCCTCCTCCAGGGGCTCTTCCTGACCCAGGGGTCAAATTTCTAGGGCCACCTGGAAGCCTCATATATACACTACCAAATGTAAAATATGTAGGCAGTGGGTATTTGCTCCATGACCCAGGGAGCTCAGCCTAGTGGGGTGGGATGGAAAGGGAGGTAGGAAGGACATTCAACAGGGAGGGGACATATGCATACCTATGGTTGATTCATGTTGATGTCTCGCAGAAATCACCATCGACATGGTAAAGCAATTATCCTCCAATTAAAAATAAGTTAAGTTCGCATGGGTACCCTGTGGACCCTACTAAATGCAGATTCTGGATTGGCAGGGATTCTGGATTGAATCGTGCCCCCGAACTTCATACTTAAAGTGCTATTTGGAGGCGAGATATCTGGGGAGTGGGGTGCATTTAGTTTAAGAAGAGGTCATGAGGATGGGGCCCTCTTATTGGGATTAGTTCCCTTATGAGATGAGACACCAGAGAGCTTATTCTTTCTCTGTCTAATACATGAAGACATGGAGAGAAATCTGCCATCTGGAAGCCAAGGAGAGGGCTCTCACTGGTTGAGGACATCCAGTCTCCAGAACTGTGAGAAAATACATTTCCGTTCTTTAAGCCACCAGCCTATGGCATTTTGCTTCAGCAGCCCTGGCAGCCCCTTCAAAAAAAAGCCAGAGGTCTAACTTGTGTCTGCATTCTGCATTTCTAACCAGCTCCAAGGTGATGGGGCTGTAGCTGTTTACAGACCACACTTTGAGCAGGAAGGGTCTAGAACAGATTTCTAGAGAGTTGCCCACAAGGCTGTATATTTTCCCTGACAAATAGTACTTTCAATGTTCTCCTGGAAATGGACAACAGAGATGTTATTATCACCCCAAACCTCTAAACAGAGAAGAGCATGGCAGCCCACTCCAGTATTCTTCCCTGGAGAATCCCATGAACAGGGGGAAACTGGGGGTCTACAGTCCACGGGGTCACAAAGAGGCGGACAGAACTAAAGTGACTTAGCACAAACCCCTAACAGCTCTGTCCCATCAGAGGCACCCAGCAAATCAGCTTCAGATGAAAGAATGAATGAGTCAAGGTTTGTGTCTGACAGCTGGCTGCCTGGCCTTGTGAGAAGACCTCTGGACTTGGGAGACCTTTAGAAGTATCATGAGTGAGTCCAGTGCCTCTCTCCCCTGAGACTTGCTAGGTGGGAACATTTCCCCAGGGAAACAAGTGATGTACAATGAGATTATGACCAGGAATGTGCCAAAAGCAGCACTTGGTTCCCCCACAGGGACACTAATAAACCATCAGCGGGTAGATCTGAGGCCTGGGAACAGTTTCTTGAGGGACTTTCCTGGCGATCCAGTGGTTGGGACCCTATGCTTCCAAAGCAAAGGTTGGGGGTTTGAACCTGTTTGGTGAAGTAACATCCCATGCCACACACTGTGGCCACAAATTGTTTTAATTAAAAAAAAAAAAAAAAGCTAGTTCCTTGACTTCTGGATTGGAACTCCTTGATGCAAATCTCAGTAAGTGTCCTTACCTGGAAGTTGGCGAGACCAACTGAGTCAAGGTCAGCTGGACCCAGGTAGGAGCATAAGAATGAGTGTAGGTGAGTGGGGCGGGACAAGGGCAGGGAAACCTACCTCTCACTGTGGTTTTTGTTTAATTTTATATGTCTGCTTAAGAACGACTTTTTTATTTTCTATGATGCAGAAAATATTTCTGTGCCTGATTTTACCCATTCCCTTCTTATTGAATGGTTCGTCTTTTATGCTAAATTCCAGGGGCTGTTTATACATTAGAAAGATAAATACTTCTGTGATTGAGACGGCAAATATTTATTCTTTTTGTATAGTTAATTTTCTCTCAGAACGTCGATTGGTGGATCGTGTTTTGGCTGTGCAGCCACTTCTTTGCTAAACGCAGGCTCTCTCTAGTTGGAGCAAGCGGGGGCTGCTCTTTAGTTGCCGCGGCTTTTCTTGTTGTGGAGCACGGGATATAGACACGCAGGCTTTAGTCGTTGTGGCTCATGGGCTCTGGAGCACCAACCAGCTCAGTAGTTGTGCCACAGGGATTTGTGGCCTCGAAGCATGTGGGATCTTTCCAGACCAGGGGCTGAACCCATGTCCCCTGCAATGGCGAGCAGATTTTTAACCACTTGACCACCAGGGAAGCCCACAAATATTTTTTTCTTTACCTATTTTGTCATTGATCACCTGTAAGGGAAATGACACACCTGGGCAGGTGCTAGGAGTAGAAAGACCCGGGTCAGAAGTCATTCCTACCCTGAGGGCACCTCCAACTCAGAATGGAGACTAAAACACCTGTCCAAATGGGCAGGACACCAGGCAGGACAAGGAGGAAGTCTATGATACATGAACAGATGATGGAAGTGTTGGGACCACAGCAACCCCTTCTCAGGGAAACCAAGTGAGTGAGCAGACGATGGTCTGAGCACTCAGATCTGAACAGACCTCATGGGATGGGAGGCCTGAAGAGTTGTCAGGCCCAGGCTAAGCACATTTTAACATTATCTCATTTGTCCCTCATCCATTTAGTCAACACATATTCACAAGAACTAAGCACATTTGGAGCACTGTCATAAGTGCTGAAAAAGGCTCAGCAAACAAAAGATTTCCCATCAAGGTGAAAGATAATACAGCACTATTGGCTGTATATTTGCGAATATACCTACATTCTATGTGTCTGTGTCCATATCTACATGTATAGCTATGCCATTTGAGGATCATGGGTGTAAATCTGACTTGGCGGCCAACAGAAATACAAGACCGGGGAAAGTGGGATGTGAAACAGGAAGGCTCAGGGTGAGTAGATGGAGATAGCTCACAACACTGTAAAATGGTATCATTCCTATTTTACAGGCAAAATGTGACTTTCCCTGGGGTGTACTCATGAAGGCATTCCCATGTGCTGGCATTTCCACCTGTGACTTCACAAGTACTCTAATCAGAGAGGCATTCTTAATCATCCCAACTGAAATATCAGGAGCCAGCCAGTTCAGTCACTCAGTTGTGTCCGACTCTTTGTGATCCCATGGACTGCAGCACATTGCGCTTCCCTGTCCATCACCAACTCCCAGAGCTTACTCAAATTCATCTCCATTGAGTCAGTGAGACCATCCAACCATTCCATCCTCTGTCATCCCCTTCTCCTCCCGCCTTCAATCTTTCCCAGCATCAGGGTCTTTTCCAATGAACTGGTTCTTAGCATCAGGTGGCCAAAGTATTGGAACTTCAGCATCAGTCCTTCCAATGAATATTCAGGACTGATTTCCTTTAGGATGGACTGGTTGGATCTCCTTGCAGTCCAAGGAACTCTCAAGAGTCTTCTCCAACATCACAATTCAAAAGCATCAATTCTGGACCCCTGGTTAAAAAAACCTGAGGCCCCAGTGGTTAGCAGGATGCTTGAATGGGAATCCTGATTTTGTTTCACATTAGGCGATTGCTTAGCCTCTCAGCACTTCCATCTGCACCAGTGCTTTCCATTAGAATTATGTGACTCACACAACGTAACTTTTTTCCCCCTTTGGACACGCTGTGTGGCTTTGGGGACCCCAGGTCCCAGCTAAAGATGGAACCTGGGCTCCTGCACTGAAAATACTGAGGCCTAACCACTGGAGTGCAATTCCATCCTGAAGCTAAATTTAAATATTCTTAGGCATAAAAAAAAAAATAAAGAGAAGCAAGTGAAATTAAGTTTAATAAGTTCTTTAACTCAGGGTATTTCAGAAATGCTCTGGTGGTCCAGTGGATATAACTCCATGCCTTCGATGACAAGGGCCTGGGTTCCTCAGAGTTCTTCCAGACCATGTGGAGGCTCCTCCCTAGGAAAAAAAGTTATATCTAAACTATCATTGCAATGTGTAATTAATATCAAAATTACAGATATATTTTACAGTTTTTAATACTAAGTCTTTGAAAGCCCATGTGTGTTTTACACTTTCAATACCTCCGAATTGGGAGGAACCACCTGCAGGACGCTTCCTGGCTGCATGTGGCTAGTGGCTGTGACAGCTCAAACAACAGAATGATGGTAGTGGTTGTTTAGTCGCTAAGTCCTGTCTGAGTCTTTTGCGACGCCCTGGACAGCAGGCTGCCAGGCTACTCTGTCCATAGGATTTCCCAGGCAAAAATAGCAGAGTGTGTTGCCATTTCCTTCTCCAGAGGATTTCCTGGCCCAGGAATCCAATCCAGGTTTCCTGTATTACAGGCGAATTCTTTACAATCTGAGCCACTAGCTTAGCCCACAGCTGAGGAGGAGGGGTAGGGAAAAGAGGTTCTTGGCGGAGGGAGCTCTCGGTAGGAAGCCGGGGATCCGTTTGGTTCCTAGAGGCACAGAAGGACAAGGGCGCTGGAGTTGGCGTGAACCCCGCCCTCCGCCCGGCCCCGCCCTCCGCATCCACACGCCCCCTCCCTTCCCCACTCTGGGCCGTCCGCCTTCCGCCTGGCCGGGAAGCCCCCTCCACACACGCGACCCTACGGGGCCCCTCTCTCCGCAGGAGGCCTGTGTAACACACTGCAGTCCGGCCGTTTCTGGCGAGTGAGTCTTGCCACCTTGTCTTCAGGAAAACTCTCGGCCAACAGCTCGTCGCACGGGTCCCTCTCGCCGGCCACCCCGCACCCCCTCCGGTCGGGTCTCTCCTCTCCACTAGCACCAAAGAGGAGCTCCCCTGCCGCCGCCCCGAGGCCGTCCCCAGGGCGCTGCGGTCCCGCCGGAGCCACGCCTTCTTGGCGACAGAGGGCGGGGCATGCAGATTGCAGACGGCGCTTCCGCCCGAGAACCACAAAGCCAGGGCAGATACGGAATTTCTCTTCGACCATGTGGAGAATCCAACTTCTGCTCGAGCGTCTGGTGTAGTGCCGCCAGAGCACTACCAACGAGGCAAAGGAAGGGAGACCTGGAGTGAGCGGGGACCCGGTCACACTGAGTGCAACATGCACGGCAGCAGGACGGTGACAGCGACGGGCGGGGACACGGTATCACTTCTCGGCCTTTTGGCTAAGATCAAGTGTAGTATCTGTTCTTATCAGTTTAATATCTG